>QTSX02002984.1:0-221955 GCA_014839935.2 Entomophthora muscae | reverse complement strand
ATGGTTTTTTTGATTACTATATTATTGATTTAGAGTGCAGAATATTACATCTTTTCCAGTTTAGACAATTTTACATTTCACTTAATTTCTTGTCTAAACATGGTTGTTGAGATTGAATTTTTCCTTTGATTTTATCCAGAGTAGAGCTTCTTGATTTGGGTTGATTTATCCTAGTTTCTCATTGTACATTCAATTTGGATTCCAGTTCCCGCAATTAATATCTGAGCTTACTAGTGACATTCAAAAGTGAGTTGAAATTTGGTTCTTGGATTTGACAATCCCGCAATTCCAAAAACATAGTAAATTTAATGAAAATGGTTGATGGATTTGAACACTTCAAATCTGATTCCAGTTATTTCATTTTTTCCATTGGAAATATGAAGTTCAACTTGAACTTTGCAAAGTGTCTATGAGTTCCTGCATTTTTAAAAATTCAAATAAAAATACAAAGAATTCAATTTAATTAAAAAAGGTCATCCTGCAAAAGTGATTCAAAATTTGGACCAAGCATTTGACAATCCCGTATTTTTATGTTTAGGTTCTGAATTTACAGTAGCTAGTTTCTATGATTACCAGCTCCAGCAACCTTGAGCTGCCTCTCACAAGTTTAAGCTAGTTCTCCCACAGCATGCATTCCACACTGTCAGCATTTAAGCTGTAGGACCTCTCCCCTGTTCCTACTCCAGTTGCCGCTTTATTCTAATTGCTGTTGATCATTTCAGCAAGTGGGTATAAGCTTGCCCTACCAAGGACATCACTTCCAAAACAACAGCCGCCTTCCTGTTACAAGATGTGTTCTTCTGCCATGGCTGCCCTCAAGTGTTGTTGTCTGGCAATGGTACTAACTTCAACGCCAAGTTTGTAACCTCTGTTGCTGAAGCCTTGGGGTCTCAACAGTCTTTCTCTGCCCCTATAATTCTTCTACCAATGGGGCAGTTGAGCGTGCAAATTTGACTCTGGTTTCTATCATGCGGAAACTCACTTACTCTGATACTTCAAACTGGGATCTATACTTACCTGCTGCTCTCTTTGCTTATTGCCTTAGCAAACATTGTGTCACAGGTTATTCCCCTTTTCCTATGCTGTATGGGCGTGAGGTCACCACTCTGTTGCTTCTGGGGGCCCCCTACTCTCCTCTGATAAGTCCATGAACCCTGATGATCATATCAAAGATCTAGTCAACCACATCATTGATATACAGGTTACTACATACACTTCTGTGTATAAGACCAAGGTGCTTGAGCACTCTCTTGATAATTCTGGACGCTCTCCCTTGCCCAAGTTCAATATTGGGGACCACATTTTCTACTATCAGCATAGAGTAGAGGGCGTGCTCACAAGCTAGATATGTTGTGGGTTGAACCTCTAGATGTGACCTTCAAGCAAGGGTCAGAGTACACAGCAAGACTCCTCTCTAGTGGTCGTCCATTTTCCCAAGTGCATGCCAAGTTCTGCAAGTACTACCACCTAAGGCCAATCTAGAAGGGAGCAATGTTGTGAATATTGCTATTCACACTGTTTCATTTTTGCCTTCAATGGATTATTTTGAGGACAAATCTCTCTCTTTTGCTTTTTCCCCTCAAAATGAGTCTGTATCTAAACTGTGAAATACAATTATTCAGTTTCCTGATTCTGCACAACTCACTTGCCCCACTCATTCTTGTGGCAAGTGATCCTACTGTCCAGGTACTTTTTTGTGGTAAAGCTACACAGTATATATTCCTAATTTTTATACCCAATAAAATTTAAGTTCTATTCACATTTTTATCTTTGTGTCTCCCAGTACTTTGGCGCCTCTCTAGCCATGTCTAGTAGATGTTATTCAATCAGGGCCACAAGGTAATTACATAGCCTTCACTGCCATTCTAACCAAGACTTAGTACAGATCCAATCCTAAGGTTAGGATTCCCCATTGTGTGTCTATGCTGCGCCCCAGAACACAACAGAGCCAATGCAAGTGTAAATTCACTCCCCCTTTTTGGCCTTATATAGAACCATATTTTCTTGATGGTTCAAAAATTCTCTAAAAACCCGCAAACCTTCTAAATTCACTAGAAGACCTGGCCCATACAGTTTACAAGAGATTTGTACTAGCCTACCCCTCCAAAACTTCACCCCACTGCCCCAATCCCCCTTTACAACTGTGTAAGGAATGCTGATTAGTTTAGATTGTTTATTAGCCTGTGTCAGGGAGCCATGCATAGGTAGAGGCATTGGGCGGCTTGGGATGGGGTGCGGCCAAGCCAGCGGGTAAATCCCACCATAGAATGGGTGCTAACTTGATAATTTAATATACATATTGCCCAAGTAAGGACCAGGGTCCAGAGTTGGGGACCATGGAATCCACCAATCCTGTCAAAGTAATGTAGAGTACTCCAAACAGTTGGGTAGAGGTGGTCTTGGCGGTGGCAGGAGGTTCCAGCGGGCAATCTGATCTAGGGGTTAAGGGAGGAGGAGTGGGAATGAAGTATTCTGGCAGGTAATTGTACTTGTATTTGAACAATAAGGGTGGTATTTTGATTCTTTTTCCTTTGTGTCCTATGTATTTGGCTTCTCTTGTCCTTGCCAAGGATCAGCAATGAGGATGGTTTTCAAGTTGTACTCCAAGTAGGCCAGGTTGGGTGGGTATTCAGTAAAATGCACAGGCCCAAAGGGAGCTCCAGGGGGCGGTATAGTGCCTGGGTTGATTGGCAGGTTAGTCACTGGAGGGTATGGTTGCCTGATTGTCTACTTGGCCAGAGTTAAGATGGGAGATCACTAAGACTAGATAAGGTAAGATTTGTTCAAACCAAAGTTTCATAAAACTTTTATTATCAAAAATGACAATGTTATCATCACCACACTGCCAGTGTTCTTATACCATGTGATTTTGCTTCTTTTGTTTTTGCAGGCTTCAGGTCCATGGGCAGTTTGCTGGCAGGGCATGGGTCTTGTCTTGGGGTCTTGAGAGTGGCAGGTTCTGGTTGGGTATGCTCTGGCAAACAGAAGTGGCAATTCTTAATTTTGCTGCTGTGGTTCACCATGTCACCTGAGCGGGCTAATTGTATTCCCCTTTCTGGACTGGGGACTGGTGGCAGTTGGTGCTTATTGGTAGGGCTATTAGTGGGACTTGTCCAAGCCACAACTTCTGTATAGGTCTTGGCCCTCAGTGGCACTTGTTTGGTGGGTCTTGGTTGGGCTGGCTCTAGAGAACAGAAGTGGCAATACTTTTTTTGCTGCTGTTGTTCACCATGTCACCTGAGCTGGCCAATTGCATTCAACTTTCTGGACTAGAGCCTGGCAATAGCTGTTACTTGTTGGCAGGGCTATTAGTAGGTCTTTTCCCAACCTCCTTTGGGCAGGCCACGTCTCCTGCGTAGGTACAGGCCTCCAGTGGCACCGGTTTGGCGGCAATCTGGTAACCATTCAGGGAATCCTCATTATTAAGCTGGCAGGTTGCAGGGTAACTTAACAATTTGAGTCTGTGACTTAACATGTTGGCGGGTCCTGGGCTGTCCTGGGGGGCCAATCTTCCTTTGGAGGCCTGGGGTTCAACTCTTGGGTTTTCAATACAAGTATTGAAATGTCATTCATGACAGCCTGGCTCAGTGTGAGAGGAGGGGCTAAACTGACTAAGTTTGGCTCTCATCTTGGTGAGACAAACCACCAGGATGCCATCCAGTGAATCACTGGAATGGCTGCTCTAAAATGGGACCAAAGGGAAGACACCAGGGACAGGTGAGGGAAGTAGACATTCAACCCCAAAAAATCCAGACTGTAAGCAATTAGGGAGTATGCGTAGGGGTAAGCCCTAGAACTTCAAGTGGGTCCTGAAGAGCAAAAATATAACCCTCTAACAAGGGGAGATGAGCACAGGAATTTCCTCAGTGAGGCAGGTGTCTGGGGTGGAGTTGGGGAAGTACAATCCTAAGTCATCACAGTTAAGGCTCTTGACCAAAATCTCTCCAGAGGAGAAAAGGTCATTCACTCTACCTGGAAGGTCATCAAGAAGGTACAAGAGTCTATATGGGTTGTCCTCCACAAGGCAGGCGGAAAAGGAGATACAACCCCAAGGTCTGGGAAAGTAAACCATATGAAAACTAGTACAGGAGCCAGAGAAATTACCATAAATTTAAGAACTGGGAGTATCTTAATTAAAATGCCCAGAAAATTTAGAGATCTTTAGGATGATTTTCAGTGCCAAAGCTTATGAAAGGAGGCTGGACCAGGGTTGTCAGCACAAACAGGAACCAAATTGAGCCTAGGATTGAGGGGATGAGTTTAGAGCTATATGGGTGTCTTTAAAATGGATAGAATAATAATTGGGTCCAAAATCAAGCAAAAATCTTAGAATTTCAAGATAATAGTAAGTCTTTATACTAACTTTCAAATTAAAATTAGATTTAAACTGAATTTTTAAAGCAATTCAGGTAAGGTTACGCTTAACCCTAATTTCAAACCTAGGGACTTTGGAAAAGTAATCAGAATCAACGTAACTGGGATAAAGTTAAGGTAATATAAAATATTTACTAGCAGCACAGATCAGAGAAAGCCACAAGATTTTGAACAAAATGACACTGAATTATAAAAGGACCTTAAACTTTATTGTGTAAAATAATGAGCAAGCAAGGAGCCAAAGGGGCCACTTGCTATACTTAAGGGAGATGATTTGAATTTGAGGCATCATGTGACATTGGAGGAGTATTTCATTGGTTGGAAGAGAATTTTTGCTGCCCTAAGTCAGGGGAGTTGGAGAGTTTCTCAATAGTTTTCAACTTGCCTTCTTATTAGTTAGCTCCTTTGGAGGATATTAAGGACCCATTTTCCCCTGAAAAGTCTGAATTTGTTGAAATCAATGTGTCCACATTTGATTGGTTATCTTTGATAATTTTCAAGAGCAGCTGACATCAGGCCAGTAGGTAGTCCAAAATAATGAGTGTTTCTTCCCAGGGAGGCTCAATAAAGGCAGGTGACTCTGTGGGATAGGCCAGCAAAAATCTTTTGTCCACAGTATGTGCCAAGTTGTCCAAATAATTTTGGGGTTTGGGAGGTTTTTGGGAGGCCTTTTTGTGCGGCAAGAGAAGATTTTCTGATCCAAGTCCAAAGGGGGGAGTAACTTTACACTCAGTCCTTTTTTAAAACAGATTCACTATTACCAATCAGTGATCACCAATACAATGGTTCTGCTATGCCCAAGTTCACAAGTGCTATATCTAAAAACCCAATTTTACATCCCAAGCCAATCAGAATCACTTTTTTAAACTGCCCTAAAAACTTCTAACCCCCTGACACAGGGTTGAAAATTTTATCTTCTAGCCAATAAGAAGCCCCCACTCTTGGTCCTTCAGGTTAAGATTATATCCCTTAAATGCCAAGCAAGCCCTCAGTGGGTCCCTGATTGCTGATCATTATTGATAAAGGTTTTATAATTTTAAGTAGCTGTTTTGAATTCCTCCCCTTGGAGTCCCTCTCTTCTAAAGATTTTAGTAAAAGCTCTGATTTTCATTACCTTAAGTTCCTTTACTTGCCTTCCAGCATTTGGCTTTGGCCCCCTATTGTCAACATTGGTGTTAGATGCTGTCCCTTACCTTCTTTTCTTTTGTTAAAAAAATCAATTCTATATTTGAGTTTGTAATCATTATAAAACTTACTTTAAGCTCAAAATTCTCTTGTTAAGTGCAAAAAGTAGAATTGGAACTCATATTTCTCTTGTTTAATGTCTTTCTGGCATTTTCTGCTCTCTGCCAATCCCCTTGATCAAAAAACCCATTTCTGTTTCTTTGGCACCCCTTATTGGTCACCCACTGTCTCTTCTAGCACTTGCAGGACCACCAGAGAGGCCCAAATTTCATGAGAAAAATAAGAATGTTTCCCCCTTGTCCAAATTTTTGCTTCTACTTTGGCACCTGCTCCGTTCTTGGTATGTACCACCTCTCCAGACGTCAACCTCCAGAATTAACTCATACAGAATGGAACATCCTCCATGTTGACAATTCTCAAAAATATTTTTCTTATTTTCAATATTAAAGATTTTTTATTAAATAATTGACACTGATAATAGAAGCAATGTTTGATTTTTATTTTGAGCTTTTAATTGAAATTATAAAAGATAAAGCAAACACAATTTTTGAAATTGTTGATATGGAGGATGTTCCCTTTTGTATGAGTTAATTCTGGAGGTTGCCCTCCAGAATTGTTGCTTTACTTGTTCTCTTCTGCCCATTTGGTGAGAAGAATCCCTGCTAGGCTTCTTTATCTTTTAGAAAACCTCCCTGGAAGATCATTCAATCTGCTATCAACTAGTGGTACCCTTGGTTAAAAGCCTCACCTCCAATAATGCCAAACTTCCCATGGCACAATTGGTTCCTGAAGACTCTTCCCCAGGAGTGGCCCTAGTTTCTACTCTCATTAACATAGGAGATCCTTCCCCCTTGAGACCTCTCTCAGCATCCTGTGCCTGTCCCTGCCTGTATGTCTTGGCTGTTGTCAGTCCTGTTGCTGATGGGGCTGAATGCCTAATTAGCTCATATGTCCCCATCTTGTCTATCAGGAACCCACTCACTTGGAAACATACTTACAATTCAGTGTATGGTGGCTAAAAGATTCATCCCTACAACCAAGAAACCTATTGGAATAGAAACCATTCCCATATTAAAGAACTCCTTGAGTATTTAATAACAGTTGAGAAGTGGTTGTGAAACAACCCAGGAAGAAATAAGCCTCTAAGTAGCTTAATAGGGAGGCTGACGCAAGGGGATGTAAAACTTGATGAACTGCAGTCTTGGGCACAGGTTGATAATAATTGGGCTTCTCTCAATCTAAGAGTTTTTTTGGAAAGAGCAGAAGTGATGTACTAATGGACTGGGATTTCAAAATGCCAGGACTTTTCAGATTTGGGGGTAGTAGAAGAACTAGAGTCTGCTCTAGTTCCAAGAGAAACAGTGGTCCATATGACATGGAGAAGTAAATACCAGACTACCCATTTATACCCAAGGTGCTTGTGGGTTTCCTGTCCACCAGTCCCCAAGTGTGTCCTGGATTGTAGCCAGGGACCAGCTGGAAGGGATTATCATTCTCTAGTAAGGAGAAATATCTCAGAAATATTTATAGGGGTCAAAATGGGTGTTTATTCACTCTCAGAAGGAAGATTCCCTTAGAAGCCTTCTGGTATATGGCCCAGAGAGTCAAGGAAACAATATGGATTTTCCAAGACTTGGAGCCCTCCAATCATATCTTGGACTCCTTGTAATTGGTCCTGGACACCTGCACCTTAGTCTTGGACTTCTTATCCTTAGACTTGTACTCCTGCTCCTTAAACTTGGGCTCCTGCGTTTGGATCTTGGGCTCCTGTGATCTGTTCCAGCTCTGGCTTCCTACTCTTGGTTTCTGTCTCCTTCTGTAGCTTTTGTGGCCTTTGTAATCCACTTGATCCAGTCCAGTACAGTCTTTGTGGCCTTGATAATCCACTGGATTTCTGTCTGATCCCCCTTTCACTCTTGAAGAATCCCAGATAGCTCTCCTCTTTATAGCCCCTTGTTTCAGACCAAAAACCTCTCTTAGAACTCTGGTTCTTCAAATCTTAAACTATCCAGTTTTTCTCCTTCTATAGTATATTAAACTTTACAGCTTACTTCAACCAATGAAAGGCCTGAATTTTCTGCTTCTGCTCCTCATTTTTTAGGCTTTAACTCTTAAGTTAAAGCCCTTAAAACACTGATCAAATAGACTCCAGCTTGCAGCCAATCACATGCCTTGATTCAATGGTTTCACCAAAAAGGTTTCCCTGGATGACCCGTCCTTGATCCTGGTTCAAACTTGAGGCTGTCTTGCTTCAGGTAAACAACTGCTCCGTGTTTTGAACGGTTTTGCTGTAATTCCTGTCATGTTTCCCTGGCAAATCTTGAGCACTTCCACATATGTTTTACTTAGGCAAATTTTGACCCTTTGATTTTCCAACGTTTCTCCGTGTTTCTCTCAACGTTTTGCAACTTTGAACCTGCTTGCTGCTCGTCCTTTTGCCTTTCCTAGTTGTTCTTGGCAAAATTTGCTCTTTTGCCCTCATAGTTTCTCCGTTCCATTTCCAGCTCCCTTCTTCTTTAATCCTTCTTTTTAAATAAATTTATAGGTCTAACAAACTATATGTTATTTTTCCTTCTCTTTCTTTTTCATTATATAAATTTTTCATCCTTTTTTAATCATAATCAGGAAGTATTTAATTATTATTTAACTGCTTCTTTTTATCTATTTTCCTCTCAAAAGTCACTAAAAACAGCTTTTTCAGCCTCTGTATCCAGTCTGGCCAGTTCTTTCTTTGAAAGAAGTCTCTAAACTTCCACTTGGCTAACATAAGCCCCGCCTGCAAAAACACCAGACATGTGGATCATCACAGTGCTCTTGGAAGAAAGACTTGGGAAATCTCATGGTGTTTGGTACTAAGGAACAAGAATATATAAAGTGGCTTAGATAAGTGAAGACTTTATTGATTGAACAAGTAGATTGAAAAATATCATCCCTTGTAAAAGCAGGGTTTTAAAAGATAATAATGAAGAATTTAAAGAGGAGAGGAGAAATTGTGGAAATCTGGGATAAAAATAAATATTTAAATAATTTTCCAGATTAAAATAAGCTTCCTGACATTTCTTTTCACATTTGGTAATCTTGTGGAGATTCTTACTTAATTTTGATCATCAGACATTGATAAAAGCCTTAAGATAATTATTGGCTTATAATAAACCAAGAAGAGGTGAAGGAGGGGCAGAATTTACAGTGCTAGCTGTTTGCTGATTTAGATCAGTCTTAATGGTTATTTATGCTGTTTTCTTTAAGTTGTTAATAGGAGCAGGAAATCTGTTTGACTGGGCTCATTCACATTGACTGCTGCTTGGTTCAAACTTGAGAAAATAATAAATTTATCTTGTAGATTTTTGCTTGATAGCAAGAAGATCCTAGGTTTGATCCCCATTCAAGAAGAATCAGCTGAAATAAAAATATCCAGAAAGCAAACTAAAGGTAATTTGGAACTGATACTACCTTCTAGCTCTTCTTTTATAGAGCTATTGGCAAAAACCCTATTTTTAAACCAATGTTAAGAGGTCATCATTATTGTTTATTTCAGCTGCATAAATTTTGACAGAAATTTCTTAAATAAGGTTTCTGATATCTCCTTGTGGACTCCTGTTCAAGCAGCCATATCAGCAATACACTGGTTGGTGTCATGATGGATTATGACCCCAGGATGGGAGCCAAGCTTAGTTATTTTAGCTTCCCTCTCTCACATAAAGAATCTCTAATATGTATTCTTGGAAGAAAAGTAAGTGGCTAAAACATCTGACGCCTATAGGTAGTCAATAAGTGTTGTAAATCACACTATTAATGTTATTTTGATTTGCCCTTCAAATATTGATAGTTGCAAAAATTTGACTGGTTTTGCCTTTGAGTTTGGAAATTCCTTGTCTTCTGCAAATGGGTCTGGTTCAATATCCACCCATTCCAGATTATTGTACCTGTCTGTGGTTGATCCTGGTATGACCTCATCCCAGCGTGACCCCCTCAGCCACTCTGTCTTCCTATTGAGTGATCACCGCCTCTTGTCAAATTTTTAAAGTATAATCATTACTCCTAATAAAGACAAGTTTATCCACATTTGTGTTGGCTTTTATAATCTTCAAGCTTTTCCTGTCTTTTCTGCCAAAAGGACTTTTACATCTCGTTTTCCAGGAAATTAAGGTATGTGCCCTTAATTTTGCCCTGAAGGCTAACCCAAGGCTAGCTTCAAACCTCAAATCTTTTTTAATAAAGATTTCCTGCTGTGTCCTTCAGGATGTCATCCCCTGGAGCCAAACACAACAAAATGGTGCTCACTACAGAGGCTGCAAGCCCCTTGGTTACTCTGTTCCCACATGCATTCTCTGGTCCCTCTCCCTTTGTTTCCAAAGTACCAGATTAACCTAAAGTTTCTAGTCCCCTCTAGAAGAAGACATTACCAATGCTACTGCAAATCCTATGGTATTGGTTCTGTCTCCCGGGCCCTTGTGGGCCCCCCTTCCTGCTTTCTCTCTCAACTATGAGCAAGCCTGTGCTGCCGCCCGCTCCCTTCTTCATTCTGGCACGGTAGCCATGCACTCTATCCTGGCCTCCATCTCGGGTACGCCTCCAAAGACCTGTACTCCTTCCTTTTGGACTTTAGTCTCCCCCCTGTGTTAATGGAATCCATGGATACTATTGGCGTGTTGGTTAATCAGTTCATCCAACCTGCCCTAGTTCACCACTAACTTGCCTTGGGATCCCAGAATCAACTGCTAGATGCTGTAGCATCCGCTGTCTCAAATAACCACGCTCAAAATATGGCCTACCAAGAATGGTCACACAGTCTCTTTGCTTGTATTTCTGATAACCAGCGCAACTTTTTGGCGTCACAGAAGTATTTAACTACCTCCCTGAACTCCCTTCATTCCTTGCTCCCTGGATACATAAAGGATCAATTATGCAAATTAGATGAACATCAGGAAGCCTGGCGTGAGCAAATTGAGGCTTTTCTGCTTAACCATTGGCAGGATTTTGAGACTCTGGTTAGTGAACTCAATCAATTCAGGGAGCATGTCAACTTGCAACTCAAATTGATAGGAGCTCATGTTGATACTTGAGGCCGCCACCTGCAGCATCAATACGGTCTAGATAAGGCTGCACTAGGCAACACTCTTTACCAAATGCAAACTTATGTGGATGATTGGGTGGCCTCCATTGAGGTGACTCCTCCCGCTCCTCCTGTTGGGACCCCTTCTGATTTCAAAACCAAAGTATGGGAGGCCATTGCCAAGCTCAAGGCTATCACTCAACGCCAAGCTTCTGTACAGCCTCCCCCTCCAGTCAAACCTATGCCTGACCCTTGTATTGCCTCCCTCACTGATTAGGTGGCTACCTTACAAGGTGAAATCAAGTACTTAAGACAGCGCCTCTCTAATTCTGAAGATTTTTCATCTGAATCTGAAGATGAAGAAGAAGGTGAAGTCGTTAATACTCCTGCTCATGACAATCATGGTTGTTGCCCTGGTCTAGAAGGTCAACCCTGGGTCCACTGTGTGCGTGCTCTAGACCAACTTGCCAAAGTGACAAATTATGTAGCTGATAGGCAGGACGCATTGTAAAGAGAGGTCCAAACCCTCTCCTGCTTTACAGAGACTTTAAATGGGCAAGTTGCCCCCTTGGTTGCTCAGACCACCTCCTTGGCTACCCGTGTCAATGGAATTGCTGGCACCTTGGCAGTACAACAAATCAATATTGATGAATTCAGGACTGCTGCCACAACTGCCCAAGACATTAGTGGGCAGAATAGCTCTACCTTGAACACTTTAGAGGAAAGCCTTCAACTTCTCTGGGCTAGACAATCTACTGCTGAATCCGAGTTTGAGGGCAACCCACACATTAACGTCCTCAATCCTGGTGAAAACAGCCTGTCCTTGTCCTTGTCCATTGACCCAAATTATAAGCCAACCTTCAAGCAGATATTTGATCCCAAAACCTCTACTATTGCTGCTTTTCTGACCATTTATGAAACTGCAATGCATAGGGTTACCAACAAACTCAAGAAGGAACACATCCTTACCTGCCTCCATCCTACTTGCCAGGAAGTTGTGGTCCCCGAGCTCCCTTCTATTGTCACCTGGGAGGATATTAAGCGCCTCCTTATTGAAGAGTTTAGAGGAGACCTCAGCTTGGAAGTCAAGAAAGATGCATTTATGCATATTGCTTTCAAACCCAAGGAAACCCTGGCTGAGTTTGCAGATTGTTTCTACATTGAAGGCCAGCAGTTAATTACTAGTTGGCAGTTAACTCCTCAGGAAGCCTATACAGCTTGTTCAAACGCTTTGAAGGTTAACCAACTTCTATGTCTACAGTTTAAAGCACACAAGGCTTCACTCACTTCCATGAAGAGCATTAAGACGCTCTTACAAGACATGCATTTGACACATGGAGGTACGGTGGTGAGTGAGAAAAAAGCCAATAATTCTGGGACCACCTCTTGTACACCGTGAATTATGACTCTGGGTACTAGTGGACAGGCTAAGAGACAAGGCTGTCATAACTGTGGCCAGATTAGACACCACTTGCGCACTTGCACTAATCCCCAAGTGGAAGGTTGTGATCCCAAGGAACAGGCGGGAAAAGAGAGGTCAGCTTAGAAACAGAGACGCTCCCTGCTGACCAATCTCCCCCGTCTCCCCCTGATCCTCCATCTGATGAGGAAGCTCCCTCTTCCTCTGGCCCAACTATCATTCATCTGTTTCATAACCTCTCCAGTGATTCAGAGCCTGAAGATTCTGATAGTGAAGACTCTGATAGTTATGGCTATTCCGTCCTGGCTGTTCCGGAAACTATCCCTGTACCCTACAAGCTTTGCTCTGGAAAGACTACCACCACTTCTTGGATACCTACAAGTGAAGCTAAGTCCATGGTGGCTTGCCCTTACCTAGCTCAAGCCCACCAACCTCCTGTCTTGGTTGACTCTACTGAGGAAGCAGCTGAGTTAGCCAAATATCTTTTCCACAATGTAACCAAATCTCTTCCACTACAGACTGTGTATAAGGAAATCCCTGTGTTACGGTGTATGCTGGCCAAATGGGAAAAGGAGTTAGAGGCTGCACAGGTTGTGTTGGCAGTCTTGCCTCCCTTTGGGAAAGATACAACCCGCATGGAAGTATAAATCCAAAAGGTCAAAATCAAGGCCATCTTGGACATGGGTTCCCCTGTCAACATGGTATCTTCCAAGCTAATGAAGAAACTTACATTAGCCCCTGACCTAAACTATATGCAGTCGTATGGCACAGCTGGCATGGCCCAAACTTGAGCCATTGGTGCCTACTCCGCTCTACCCATGAGATTTGGGAAACTCCTTATTGCTTCCACTGCTGTGGTCCTAGAGAACAAAAGCTATGACCTCTTGGTTGGTACTCAGTTCCTCCGAGAATATAACAGAATTGTAAACTTATAAGATGGATACCTTTTGCTCTTGGGATATGAAGTTCCTTTGATTTTTGAGGAACCTCCGCGCCTCCCAGGCAAACGTCTTAAACCTTGCGTGCTTGAGTACCCTACGGGTATCTTCTCACTCAAGTATAGGACTCACTCCTCCAACATATGTACCCCTCCTCCTTCCTGCCCTGCGGAAGAAGGGGTATCCCTGCTAGCGCCAGACGCTATCACCATCCCCCTGGGCTCTCAAGTGGTGATTGACTCCCAGATTTCCTATGATCTGCCTAAAAAGTCCTTCTTGGAGCTTTACTCACCTGAATCTTTAAGCTGTACTGAGCCTCGCCTGTGTCCTGGGATTTTAGACCAAACCCACAAAGAGCCCATACAATTACTGCTCGCTAACCTGACGGCCCTGCCCATGCAAGTAACCAGAGGCCAGGTTGTGGGTCATGGGTGTGTGCTTGGAGCAGAACAAGTATCTTCCCTCTACCCCTTCAGAACTTTCAGTGATTTCAACCTACCCAAAGATGATCCTCAAGTTCTCTCCTTGTTCACTGCTGCTGATTTCCCCCAACTGTCTCCTGTTCAACAAAAAGACGTGTTGGACCTGCTCAATCAGTTCAGTGACATCTTTGCCTCTGGACCTATGGACTATGGCCTAGCTAAGGGATTCATCCATCAGATTGATACTGGGGATGCACCCCCTTTTTGTGCTAAACCATACCACCATAGTAGAGTGGAAGATGCTCAAGTGTCTAAAGAACTCAAGCAACTTCTGGACGCTGGGTTACTGGCTCCTTCCCAAAGTCCTTGGGCTTCCCTGTTACTGATCCTCAAGAAGAAAGATGGAGGACACCACATTGTAATGGACTATTGCCGCCTGAACTCTCTCACTAAGAAAGATTCATACCCCTTGCCCAGAATTGACAATGCTCTCAGACAACTGGGTGGTTCCAAGTTTTTCTCTGCTATGGATCTAGCTTTGGGGTACTGGCAGGTTGGCTTATTGCCTGAAGATTGAGAAAAGGCTGTGCTTATTACTTTGGAGGGCCTCTTTGAACCCACTTGTATGCCCCAGGGATTATGCAATGCCCCTGCCACATTTCACCAGGATATGGACTCCATCTTACGAGACCTAAAACTCTCTTGTGTCCTTGTGTATCTTGACGATATCACTGTATTCAGTGCTACCTTTACTGACCACTTGGAGCACCTCAAGGCTGTCTTCATCAAGATCTGTGAGGCTGGCCTGAAACTCAAACCCTCCAAGTGCTCCTTCTTCAAGGAACTTCTTGAGTTCCTAGGACATGAGGTCACCCAAACTGGAATCCGCCCCATGAATAACAAGGTGGAAGCCATTGACAAGATGCTACCTCCCACAAATCTTTGAGAGGTACAAGTATTCCTTGGTATGATGGGCTACTACCAACAATTCATCCCTGACTTTGCTGAACTGAGTGAACCCCTTGTCTAATTGCTTTGCAACGTCCCCTTTGAGTGGACTGACAGCCAACAACAAGCATTCAAAGCACTAAAGGCCAAGCTCAAAGAGGCTCCTATCTTATTCTATCCTGATTATGATAAAGAGTTCATCTTGTATACCAATGCTATTGGAGTAGCTGTGGGTGCTATCCTTGCCCAACTTGACAATGAAGGTGTAGATTGACCTGTAGCCTACTCATCAAGGGTCCTTAATAAGCACAAAAAGAACTACAGTGTTACTGAGAAGGAATGTTTTGCTGTGCTGCATGCAGTGAAGCATTTTCAGCATTACATCTATGGAATTCATTTCACGGTAGTCACCAATCACTCCTCCCTCAAGTGGTTACAACAGCTAAATGAACCTGAAGGTTGGCTAGCGTGTTGGGCTCTACGTCTGCAAGGGTATGATTTCACTGTGGTACACCATCCTGGGGCCTAACATCAGAATGCTGATGGCCTGTCAAGGATACCAATCTTGGCTATCCATCCTGCTGATGCTGATTAACTATACAAGCTAATAGAATATCCTGACTCTTGGACCACTGAGCCCAAAGACATCCGCTTGGCTCTACAGACCCTATCCAAGGACACTATAATTTGTAATAGACAACTCTTCAAAAAGGTTAACAATTCTTACCTACCCTATGTTTGACCTAGTATGAGGATAGCCATCATCCTTCAAGATCACATTGACACTGGCCACGGAGGCATAGCCAAGACTCATGACTGGCTGTGCAAAACTTCTACTGGGAAAACATGCGCCTCTTGATCCCTGATGTCCTTGCCTCCTGCCATTCTTGTCAACTCCAAATTTCTCATCCTTCCCAACACCAGTTCCAACTCATCCCTCCAAAGCATGCCTTCCATAAAGTGAGTATTGATGCTGTTGGGCCCTTCCCCCAGTCTAGGTTGGGATGTTGGTTTATTTTGGTTGCTATAGACCACTTTAGCAAATGGGTTGAAGCCAGAGAAACAAAAGATATAACAGCTAGGGCCACAGCTACTTTCTTGCTGCAAGACATTTTCTATTGACATGGCTGCCCTCAAGTCCTGCTCTCAGACAATGGCACCAATTTTAATGCTCGCCTCATCACCTCTATTGTTGAAGCTATGGGGACTCATCAGTCATTATCTGCGCCATATAATACCTCCACCATTGGGACTGTTGAACGAGCAAACTCCACCCTAGTATTCATCATGAGAAAACTCACGCTCTCTGACGCTGCCAATTGGGACATGTTCCTACCTGCTGCCCTCTTTGCCTACCACCTTAGTAGACACCGGGTGACTGGTAAATCCCCTTTTGCCATGCTTTATGGACGAGAAGCCACTACCCCCTCAATCTTGGGAACTCCTCTGATTGAGTATGATACGTCTGCAAATCCTGAGACCCACGTGAAAGACCTAACCAACTGTATCATTGACATCCAGGCAACCGCCTACTACACTGCTTATAAGGTTAAGGCTTTGGAGCTCTCTCCATCCAATGCTGCTAGAGCCCCCCTCCTCAAATACCAAGTAGGCAATCTAGTTCTCTACTACCAGAATCATACAGGTGGTAGAGCCCACAAGCTGGATTCCCTCTGGGTTGGGCCCTGTGAGGTTACCTTCAAGAAAGGCATCAAATACACTGTAAAGCTACTATTGTCTGGCTGTTCCTTTGCCCGCGTCCACTCCAAATTCATTTGCAAATATCAACTCCCTCCGTCCAATTTTGAGGGGGGAGGTGTTGTAAATTGTGCTATTAATGCTATTTCAATTTGCCCTTCAAATATTGATAGTTGCAAAGATTTGACTGGTTTTGCCTTCAAGTTTGGAAATTCCTTGCCTTCTGCAAATGGGTCTGGTTCAATATCTACCCATTCCAGATTATTGTACCTGTCTGTGGTTGATCCTGGTATGACCTCATCCCAGTGTGACCCCCTCAGCCACTCTGTCTTCCTATTGAGTGATCACCGCCTCTTGTCAAATTTTTAAAGTAGAATCATTACTCCTAATAAAGATAAGTTTATCCACATTTGTGTTGGCTTTTATAATCTTCAAGCTTTTCCTGTCCTTTCTGCCAAAAGGACTTTTACATCCCGTTTTCCAGGAAATTAAGGTATGTGCCCTTAATTTTGCCCTGAAGGCTAACCCAAGGCTAGCTTTGAACCTCAAATCTTTTGTAATAAAGATTTCCCGCTGTGTCCTCCAGGATGTCGTCCCCTGGAGCCAAACACAATAATAAGCAAAAAGAAAGCCCCTCATCCATAAAGGACACCTGTCCTAAAAAACCCAATAATCACAATAATTCCAACCCTCTAAGAGGGAATTATAGTACTCAAGTAAACCAGATGAGTACTACCACCATACCTGAGGAGGAAAAAGGTCAGGGATGTATGCAGGCAATTTCCTTCCCCCACATTACAAGACTTGCACAGGAACCAAGATGTGGATTCAATCACCATGATCTAATTTCCCTCCAGCAATCATATACTGCTTGTTTTACATACTATAAATAAGCTCCTCACTTATCCTTTCTGCTTTTGCAGGTATCAGGGCACAGCAATATTTGATACTAGAGCAGACCAATCCCTTGTTGACAAAGGATTTTCCAACCTCATGAAACTACACATGGTTCAAAGGAATGTTTAAGAGTTATCATGGCAGATAACAGAAGCACACCAGTCACTGAAGAGGCAAAATCTTTCTGTGCCCAAATTGGAGACGTGCAAACTACGCTCAGTGGCCCAATCATACCAATCCCCAAGTATGACATTATACTTGGTTTGGATTGGATGAGAAAGACCAAGCCTCATATTGACTGGGATAGTGCTACCCTCACCATACAACAAGGCAAGGTACGCCACCATGTCTACCTAACTAGTCTTGACACACTTATGAGGGATCACATGTTTGTGAAGATCATGGAAACAGAAGAGGAATCTGACCCTAGCAAGATTAATTGGAACACCTGCACGTATGAGGTCATCCATTTTAAAAATACAGAAACCAGACGTGAGAAAAACTACAATTAAGACCATTTAGTCATAGAATTCCCTTCTGTTTTCCAAGAATCATCACTAGGGCTGCCGCTCAACTGTGGCATCAGGCACAAAATTGATCTAAAATGAAGGGTACCAAAAGCATTATCTATCTACCACCTAAAACCATAAGAAGACACCACCCCAAAGGCTTACCTAGAAAAAGTCCTTGAAAAAGGGCTCATACAGCCTTCTAAATATTCTTTTGGTGCAGCTATCTTTTGTGTAGCAAAAAAAGATGAAGGACTCTGCCTAGTCACCAACTACATAGTGCTCAATGAAGTCACAATTAAGAAAAGGTATCCCCTTACCCTAATTGACAATCTCTTTGTTGCTTTATGAGGATTAAATTTTTACAAAGATAGTCTTAACAGCAGGATGCCATCAAATTCTTGTTAAGCCGTGAGACATTCCAAAGACAATATTCAGAACCAAATACAGTACATTTGAATATGCAGTCCTTAACATTGGTATGAATAATGCCCCAGTATCTTTTTTGACTTCATGAACAAAGTTTTCAAGGACCACATTGAAAAAAGAGTCATATTCTACCTATATTATATAATCATCTACAACCCCAACAAAGAACAACACTAGAAAGACGCTTATATGGTACTCAACACCCTCTAAGACAATCAGCTAGTAGCTAAACTGTATAAGTGTGAATTCTTCTCAACCAAACTCACATTACTGTGATACATCATTAGTAAAGATGGGATTAAACCTGACCCAGAAAAGGTAAGAGCCATCACAGACATGCCAGCACCATGTAATAAGAGCAAACTTTAGAAATTCTTGGGAATGATCACATATGTTGGAAGGTCCATCCTGGATTAGGGAGCACTGATCACCCCACTATTGGTAATCACTGATAAAACCATCTAGTTTATCTGAACCCCATTGCAAGAGCAACACTTCTGCCAGTTAAAAGACTGAATAGTCACTGCACCCATATACAATACCCAACCAAGAAGGGGTCTAAAAATTCAAACCAACACCTTCAACTATGTGATTGGTGGAGTGCTCAGAATAAAGACAACAGATAATGATTTCCTCCCTGTTGCATATAAATCAATAAAGCTATCAGATGGGGAACAAAGATATCTCATCCATGGCAAATAACTGATATCATTTGCCCATTGTCTAATAAATGGCGCTGATATCTGAAAGGTGTAAAAATATTCAAAGTGTTAATCAACTATAAGTCATTAATGTTCTTCAAAACACAACATCATCTCTCAGGAAAATAAGATGAATGAATGAATCTTATTCAGAGGTACATCATAATCATTAAATAAAAGCCAGGGAAAGAGTTAATCACAGTAGGCACCTTTTCAAGGCTGTACCATAAGCATGTACTCTTCACAAATGGTTAAGATCTTGACTGGCCCATGTTGATAATGGGAAATCTCCCATAAGGCGCCCTACCTAGCACATCAATGAACATACAAGAAAAGGTCCTCAAAAACAAACATCAGTTCAAAAATGTATATGGTATCCTCCAACACATACTGCCAAGTGAAAAAACAGTACCATTTGTCCTGTTAACATAAAGTATTGACAAAATCTTTTTCTATCATAATAAATTGTGACACTATCATAGCAGGAATCTACATGAGTATCTCAAGACCCTCTACTGATGACCAAACATTCTGTACAACATCAAAGAAGTTCTAAACCAATGTAAATTATGTGCAAAGTATGCTCACTCCAAGGTCTCTGCAAAATATGTAATTCCAGTCTCCATCACCCAACTATTTAAGGTGTGAGCATTGTATATTGTGGGGCCCATGCCAGGAGATAAAAAAGCAAAAAATACATCATAAAAGCCAATTGACTATGCAATAAGATAACTGGTAGCATAAGAAACAAAAAACACAAAGTAGATCATGTGAAACAGTTCATAGGAAAGGGAATTGCTGCCAAGTTTGGGAAGTCTGAACTCCTAATAGCAGAAAGAGGAATGAAGCTTACTGCTGTTGACACCAACATCTACCTTGTCAATAATAGGATCAAACACATGGTTGCCAGTCCTTATCACCCTAAGTCAATGGGGGAGTTGAAAGGTTAAATGGCTCTCTTATAGGGGTATTGAGTAAAATATCTTTCAATAACCTGCACCTCTGGGCTGATATTCTATTAACAGCACTAATGGTGGTCATACCTGTATAAAATGCAATACAGGCAAAAGCCTGTATAAAATTGTCTATTAATACAAACCAGCTATTGTCAGTACTAAGCTAGGACCTCAATTAACTTTACCTAAGAAATTAACGGCTGACAATGACCCTGACGTACAGCATGCAAGAAAGGACCAATAGACCAAAGAAAAGGAAAGAGTAGAGAGAGACAACCCCACTTTAACAGGAAAAATTTCAAGTTGGAGACAGAGTTTAGGTAGTCAACCATGATTTGCACAAGTTAAAGCCAGGACTAAGAGGACCAAGAGTTGTCATAAAAGTCAAACCTAATAATACCTACCTCATCAAAGGAATTGATGCCTGCATCAGTTTGAAGTGTATGCACCATGACCAAATCCAGTTATGCAAAGCAATAAAAGCTCAATGTAGCTCTTGAATTTTGGTCTCTAATGCAAAACTGAATTAATACCAAGCCCAAATCCCTAAAACTCTCAAGAAAATTCCTAAGGCTCCTCCTTCCAGAACCCCAAGGGGAGATGTCACAACATCTTTGATTACTCCCTCTTAGAGAAGTAATTCTCTGAGCAATTTCCCAACTAATTATTAAGTTGGTGGCTCTCTTATCAATCACCCATCTATACAGGGATCAAAACTCTTGAGTCCTAAATGTAACAATTACTTGGACAATCCTCATGACTGCCATGACGTACATGGACAGCATGTGGCTTCCCATGATACTATATAACCCTCTAAATTCATATCAACAAAGTATCACTCTCCTCTTAATTTCCCCTTTATTTTGTTTTTTATACTTCTCAGAAGTATATACACGGCAGCGCTATTTTCTAAGAAGTGTTCCCTTTAAAAGGCAATCAAAGCCAATCCAGATCCCTTGCTTACCTATTCTTAAAATTAGATCTGCAACTTCAGCTTGGTTCAAGTCCTTCCTTATTTCTGTTGAGTATATACTTCTGGGAAGCATAATAAACGAGATAAAGGGGAAAATTAAGAAGAGAATAATAATTTATTGAATATGAATATAGAATAATATATAGTATCATGAAAAGCCTAAATACTGTCCATGTACGTCATGGAAGTCATGGGGCTTATCTGAGCAATGTTGCTCTTAAGTCACAAGGCTTATTCAAGTTGCAATCTGCTTAGGATCTGGATTGTTTGATACCTGTAATAGATGGTCAAATGATAGTAGTGCCACCAACTTAATGATTGGTTGATGAGCCATTTGGTGACTCATTCAGTGAATCAATTGGGGTGTTAATTCCCTGAGAGAGAGTAATCAAAGATGTTGCAACATTTCCTTAGAAATTTCATCTCTAACTCTCATCTCTGTCTTCTCTAGCTCTGGTGCCTGCATTTAAGTTTCTTTATAAGTTGGTAGTGTCCACCTTTAACTTACCTTCTGGTTGACTTAATCCGGCTTCCCCAGCTATTTTGAAGTGACAATCTATACAGAAGCCAACCTCCAACTGATATCAAGTTTTTTTGTACACATCTTTGGGCTCAAACCTTGCTCTTGTAAGCCCAGTGGTACATCATGCGGGCCTTCTGGCTTCATCCCCAACAGCGCCCAGGCTCATTCTACACTGGTTCTAAATATCACCTGCTGCCTCTGCTTCAAACTTGGGTAGCTGGAGGGTGAAGGTCCAAAGATTGATCTTAACCCTTTTAGATGCCCATTTTGCTGTTGAACCCCAGACTTTATTATATGGTTCCAGGGTTATTCCTGGTATGGTCAGAAACTCTGCTTTATGGGATCAGTTTACCTCTTCAGCGTCCCCCCTGGGTTCCAAGCCACACCCTCTGCTGCATACCTTTGATCATATTCCCTCCCAACCCCATGAGAGGTGCTGTTTGGAGACTACCTAGTAAATGACATGGTCTTTGAAGTTGGTCCTCCCCCTAATGCTCATGGGGCAGCACTTTTCCCTGTGTGGTAAGTTTGCCCATCCAGGCAGTTCTGGTTGAACTTATCTGGATGCTGTGCAGATGGGTAGAGTCAAAGATCTCCACTTTTTCTATTTCTCTAAGTGTCCCACCTGGCCTTGGAGGGGTTGAAGCTGATTGCTGCAAGTCTCATCCTCCTTCCTCCCTTTGCCAATTGTGCTCACCCTCACCAATTATGCTAGGATTGATCCAACTAGTGTGCAGTCATGGTTTCTCATATCAATAAAGTGAGTCAATACTGGATCATTCAACTTTATACCAGAGCTCCAGCACCCCTCTTCCAACTGCCAGGAAGAGATTACCTTGTATGTTCAGCCTACTGGGTCCCAAGGTAGTTTGCCCAACCTTGCTGCATCTCTAGTCAGCCAACACTTGCTTAGTTTGAGCCTTGAGCCCTTTTTTAGATGGCTCTCATAAAATCCTTGGTAAGTTTGATGGCAGGAAGCATCTGATCCCCCATCTCAGCAATGCCCAGGCATCCCCCCAACCCAAGATTTGATACCCCATACGTGTAACAGAAATCACAGGATAATATGAAGCTGTTTCTAAATGATGGGGAATGACCACCCAAATCCACATAGAGTTAATGATTAACCACTGACGCAGCTTCAGATACCGTTTTGTAAAATTTCCAAATGAGATATTAGGATTAAGTAAAATAATTCATCCTAACCAAAGTAGCCCAAGATAAATAGCCTGTGAAAGCATCAGAGTATCTTCAGAATAAAATTCAGGACATTGAGATGCAACACAATTTTCAGGTTAAAAGACAGGGGTAACCACTCCAAGATTGGCAGGGATTGAATTAATATTGGGCGGTACTGACAACAAAGTTCCAACTGCAGGGGCCCATCTTCCAGTAATGATCTGGCTTATAATAAGATTGCAGGGGATGTATTGCAACAATCCAACTACAGGATGCATTTTTAAAAGTAACTTAGACCAAGGGATATTTGGTTTTTATTGAGTAAATTTTGGGGGGACTCAACTCTTAGAGTTGAAACAGTGAAAATTATTCAATATATATCAAAAATTGACTAAGCAATACCACCTGGATCCTGAGCTCCTATTTTTTTACATTGTCAAGTATGTATCTAGTCTAGGTTGCAAAGAACCCTTGTGTGGCCAATTCCTGACAACCATGCTGATTAGTGAGCTTGTATCTGGTAACCCTCAAATTACGTCAATTTATCAACATCAGTTTGCAAGGGGACTTGGTTTCAGCTGGCAGACTGGAGCAGCTGTAACCCATTTTTGATTGGCTGTTTGATTTAAATCTGTTAATCTGGTCAATTTTGTTAATGGTTTATTGGCTTTTCCAGCCTTCCTACTTGGCCGGATAATTCCCAGCATGATGAAACCTGCCGTGATAATATGTGATCACATTGCAGAGGTATCCTCCCCTCCCAATCATACCCCCAGTTGCTGATGGGGATAGGTATCATGGGTCAGGATACCTTCTAAACCCTTCACATGATCTTCCCTATAGAGCCCCCTCAGGGCGGCTACTCAGGTGAACTGCGGGATGCAGGCTGGGGCAGCCACAGCAGCCGTGTGATTGTCCCGCCACAACCCTGCTGTTAAGGTGGTTCTAGACTGGTTCACATGGGGGTTGGGATGGATATATCTGAAAACTCTGGAGCCAGCATAACTCGCGCTGTGCTTGATTGGGTGGGCCACAGGGTAGAAAGGGATGGTTCTGCATTGTGTGGGGCATGGAGAGTTATGCTGGGATATCAGGAGGGAGCATGCAATAAGTTCTGTGCGGGGCACAGGATGTAAATCTCTACCCCTTATGGTTATTAGTCTTCACTTTTTAACCATAGTTTATCATAGCCCTATCCAACTTTGTCCCACATTGATGGTTTTGAATGGACCACCACCTGTTCTAGATGGTTATAGTAAGGTACTGGTATATAGATGGATATGCATCTATTTAAGTTGCCAGGGATAGTTCACATGCTTGTTATTGGATACAGTACAAAACAGGGTAGGGTGATGCCTAGCATAGCACAATCCATGCTGATCTGTCCAGTGGCTTTAGGAGCAGGTTGCAAAAGGTGGCAGTTACAATTGCAGCCTGCTCCAAAAGCCATCAAACAAATCAGCATTAGCTGTGGTGCTTTTGAAGGGCACAGAACAACCTGTGACCAGCAGCTGAAGTTGCAGATAGATTGTGACGGGTGAAGCTTGGTCACAGCTAGGGTAGGGGCAGGAACAGCAACTTTGTGAACCTGGTATTGCAAAACTATTTTTTGGATGGTTTGGATTGGGGTGCAGAACAGTTGGGATGGATCTGTTGGCAACTTTTGGAGTAGGTCACAATCTGTGCCTCACCCTGTTGTGTAAGTCACAGGATATAAAGGGGAGGTGAGGTTCAAGTATGAAACAGATGGTTTCAGTTTGTACAGGGCATGGGATGTAAGATTAAAATGGCTTTTAAAGATGATAGTATGGTATCGTTTTGTGAAAGGCACAGGATGTAAGATTGGAGCAGGTTTGGTTGAAGAACTTGTTTTTTGATTAAGATCTGTTAAAGCTTTGTCTGCTGTTATCTCACAGTGATAGCTTTGATTGTACCACTTTGCTTTAAATGATTATAGTAAAATACTAATTAAGAAATGATAGATATCTATTTCGGTTGAAAGGGATAGCTTGCATACTTATGGTTGGACACAACCCAAACCCAAACGAGATTGAACTTGGCTGTGTTGCAATTCATGCATGTTGTGCTGTGGCTTTAGGAGCAGGGCACAGAATGTGGCAGTTGGAATTGTGGCCTGTCTCTAAGAGCACAAAACAGATTGGCATGGATCGTGATGGGACATGGAGGTCACAAGATGGTCTGTGGCCAGCTGCCAAAGAACCGACTGTGACGGGCAGAGCTTGGTCACGGAATGAACTGTTTTGATTTTGGTGACCGTCTCTGCTCGATATGGATGTAGCTACTGGAACTCTTTGCACCGTGATGGGATTTAAGATACTTGCAGTGGGATCCAACCCTTACCGATGAGTTGATCGGATCGGTTAGCGGACCAGAGTAGTGGATCGGTTTCGGCTCGTGCATTATTTCGGTAATGATTGGCATTTATTGGCAAGATAGTTGGATGCATCCTTTGGTGATTTGGAAAGAATCAATTATTGAATAAAGATTCTTAAATGGAACCATGCCGTATTTGCTTTGATCAAGAAGGTAGAGTGTTTATATGGGATACTTTGGCTTTTAAACTCTTGGTTCTTGGCCAGTAGTTTATGGCTGGAGATGGTTCCTGGGGTGGAGAAGGGATAGGAGATATAGTTGAGTCAGGTGTAAATCGGGTATATGGTTTGGGATGGCGTCAAGGTTTCGCGCTGTATGGTTGGCGGGAGTTTTCAATCTTTTGGAACCCATAAGAGGTAACGTGGCGGTGGAATGGTTTGGTCGGGGAAGTTTGAGTTGCTGGTTGGATAGGGAGCTTGGGAAGATTGTAACTATACAGCTGTAGGTTGAATCATGGCTTTAAACTGATAGGTGGGTTTAATAGGGGATGGAACAGCTGGGTTGAGTGAAAAGCATGATATGTTCTGTATGCGATGACGGTTGGTTTTGAAAGAGAGTGAAGACCAGGCTGTATGAAGAGAAGGGTTGAAGTACATAAATATATTTATTGAGGGTTCAAGGAGGAGTTATCATAGCGATATGCTTAAGGAGCTTCTCCTTGTCGGTGTTGGTGTAGAATCGCGGGGATTGCTCAAATCCATTGTACTTCATGTTGAAGGCGACCGAGTAGGATCCCATATCCTTGAAGTAGAGCCAGTCACCGACATGCAACTCTGGGAGACGGAGCGAGTCAAGGGTGTTGATCTTGTCTACAGCACCAAGCGCAGGTCCCCAAAGTGAAAAGGGGTGTGTTTCAGTGGTGGTGGACTGGCGGTGCAAGATGTTGGGAGTGTATTTGATGGCAGGGATATATCCTCCCTCGCTGAATGACTTGAAGACACCGTCGTTGAGGTAATACATGAAAGTGTCTGCTTCCTGGCGCTTGGCGATGACGTTTGTGGCAAGGGTGAACGTGGATGCTGAGATGAAGCGTCCAGGCTCAGCAATCAGGTTGATGTCTTCAGGGAAGTGGGTTGCGATGGTATCACGGATGCACTTGGCAATTTGAATGAATTCCTTGTCATTCTTTGCGCCAGGCATGCCACCGCCAATGTCCAGGGTGTGTATGTTGATGCCGATGGACTTGGCTTGGTCGTAGACAAGGCGGGAGCGGCGGATGGTTTCAATGTAGGCGGCGGGGTCTAGGCAGTCGCTGCCGACATGGAAGCTGATGCCAACCACGTCAAGGCCAAGGTTCTTGGCTTCCTGCAGAAGGGACATTGTGTTTGGGCCTACGTCGGCACCAAACTTGGAGCTGAAGGGCACCTTTGAAGCAGAGTCATCGGGGAAGATGCGAAGGAAGAGTTGGGCGGTGGGGTAGTGTGCTTTGATTTTGGAGAGTTCGTCGCTGTTGTCGAATGTGGTTTTGAGGACATTGTTGTTTTGGGCAAAGCGGGCATGGGAAGGTTGCTTGCATGGGTTGGCGTAGATGATGCGGCTTGGGTGGATGTTATGGCTGAGCATGAGTGCAATCTCTCCTTGGCTGGCACAGTCAAAGTTGACGTTGAGCTTGACAAGCGTGGTTAATAGTTCAGGGTCTGGGCATGATTTGACGGCATAGAAGGGTTTGATGTTGGGAAGGTGTTTTTCCCAGAGTTGGACGCGGCGGAAGACTTCGCCCAAGTCAACGACGAAGAAGGAGTCCTCCATGCCTTCTTCAATCAAGTGGTTGATAACAGTCATGGTATCATCCATTGGAGAGTCCTGGAACTGGGTGTGCTTGGTTGGGGTGTTGGATGTAATCGTCATGCAGATTGAAGTCAGTTGATGCTGGTTAAATATGGTTCAAGGTGGCACCAAAGAGAACAGTGTTGGGAGATTGGAATAGGAACAATGGATAGAGTGATTGATACAACACTAGATTTGAAATTGATTGAGATTGGGTGGCCAATCAGGGCGAGAGGTTTTTTCTGGGTGGAGCTTCTAGTTTGGATGTTAGATGTGGAGCTCATTTCGCCGTTTTTGGAGTGCCCTCCATTACCCATGACAGCTCCACAAAATAGATGAAAAGAAATCTGCAATTCGAAACCAACCTGGGTGGCGTTCAACCATTGCCCTTGGCACGGCTCTTAATTTCACCCAGAATCGGATGTAAAGTATTCCGGATTTAATCTCACTTGTTTTGGGCAATTGTCAGCAAAAAAGGATCCAAGAACCACTTACAGGCCCTTATCAACTGCTTTCAAACGGTGGCAGATAATTCAAACCAACCAATAAATCAAGTGTAAATCCTAAATAAACTTCTATTTTAAAGCAATGCGATAAAATCGTGAAGCTTCAGATGAAGTTCAACCGAAACCTGAAGTTACTTACAAAGCCCATCCCAACCGAGATCGGATAGGCTTGGGCAAGCCAATCAACCCATTGCAAGATTTGTAAGCACTGTAGCCCCTAAAATCTATCCAACCTTTTAAAAAAGTTAGAAATAGTGTCAAGGGTTAGGTAATTTAAACTTTAACGGCTTTTCTTCTTCCTTGGGTAAGAGAATAATATTTAACCTGTTTTTATTAGATACAACTATTCTTCCTATGAAGTCAATGAACTAAACTCACCCTTGACTTCATCCCAACAAAAGCCTCAAACGGCATGCACTATACAACATTGTAACTTTAACCTATACGCTTTGTTTAAACCTCATTGACTTATAAAAGGAGACCCTTATATAGTCTAGATCAGGCTAATGGTATAAAAATACCTATACTAGTTCTAGTACATGGACTCCCAATAAAGCTGGCTGCTAGAAAATTTTATAGAGGAGCTAGCAAGCATACAGTAGTTTTCAAACCTGTTGAGATAAATGTAAAATCTCAGTCTAAAAACGTATACAACTCAGTCTAAAAACAAAATTAAAAATTAAGGAATTTATATTAAAGTACAATAGATTTGGATCCACTTTGATTTCATTTTTAGACTGAGCTGTATACATTTTTAGACTGAGATTTTTTTATCTCAACAGGTTTGAAAACTACTGTACATTATAACTCAAAAAGTAATCCAGCTAAGAAATACGCCTCTGGGCTTAATACCACCTAAAGTTCTATGTAGGGGCTTTGTTCTAAAAATCCAAGGTTGGCCTGGGAGCAGTGATCCAAACAGAAATTTTATCTTTTTCTATAGAGAAATAAAATCTTTGCATAGGTACTAGTGTTACAGCATTCAATACTGGTCAGCTCCTATCCTTGTTGTACCAGAATGTTATCAGGTAGAGTTTTAATCAACAACCTTGAAGGGTATATTCTATCCAAAGGCTTTTTTTAAAAAAATGGCCTAAATCCAGAAAAAATACCTAATCATCCCCATAAAGTTTGTTATCAACTATCCCTATTGAGTCTACACCTTTAATGAAGGTCATCTCCAAGTTAGACCTTGCCCTCAGATTGACTAGGAGCTTTACCTTTAAGATATTTGATTCAGATGTAGGATAATTGATTACAATGATATTGTCAGCTGTACCCAATCATCTCTTTACTCCCTTCCAGGAAATCATTCTCCTAATAAACAACTCAAATGCTTGGCTAGAATGTGGCCCTGAGACTTGATCCAGGTGCTATACTAAGATCAGCCCATTGACTTATCAGAGGGATCCCCCCTCTAAACCATATGGACTACATGGATACTATATGGTATCTTATCAGTAATATAATACTATTCTTCTATCTTGATAAATATGCCAACCTCTTCTAACTATTTCCCCTTTATCATATTATTTACACAATAGAAGTATTTGCATAACAGTTTTTATAAAGATGAAGCATCTTTTCAGCCAAGGTGTCATGAACATAATCTATCATTCATCTCTCAGGCCTTGAACTTCCTAAAGCTAGTCAGTCCTATTTATGCTTGACCTGTCATAGAGCTTTCTAGCTGAGAGCCCTGGGATCTTAAACAGCATCTGATCCAGACCTATCTTGACCCAAGCTTCAATTTAGAAGCTACCTGTCTTTATATCCCCTTTAACCCTAAATACCTTGCTGATACACTTCTCACTTATAATCCATTTAAAGCCAAGCTTCCTGATCCAGCTGTCCAGATATCATAAAGTACATTGATGCTTGCAGCATCACCTTGTGATTGTAACAGACCCAAATCCAAGGGTTGGATATTCAATAATTAAACACCTCCCATATTAAATATCAAGGCTGCTGGTTCATTTTCACTATGGGGTTGCAAGACTCATCCCTAGGACTTGAATGCTGACCCTTGCCTTCATCTTTACCTTCAGCTAGGATATATACCCAAGTAGCAAGCACCATATGACTTAGCTTAATCCTCTCCACCTTGGGTCTCAATGAAGCTCCAGAAAGACCCATTCCAGATAGCTTTTGGCAACAACCATCAGTTTAACCAAGCTTTCAATTCCAGAGCTTTAAATCCGGTAAGGTCTAGCTGGGAGGTTTCCTGAGAGGGGTGCAGGATTATTTTAAACACTCCCTGCTCTCTTTGAAAATTAAGCTGACTGCTGGCAATAGCTCTGGGTCAGCACCCACCTGCCAAGCGGGAAATTTTGATGGTGGATCCCCAGTGCGGAATACTGCCAAAGATAGACAAGGGCTCCCTGCAGGATCCAAGCCAGTGCAATACCACCAGGCAGGTGTGAACCCCTGCTCTTCAGCTGCGTACTAAAGTACCAAGAGGTACTTCAAGAAGAGGACCAGTGTCAGGATACCAGGAGTACTGTGGAGCTCCAGCAGGTGAGAGAGGAGTCAAAGCAGGTACTGGCATGGCCCACCAGATGATGGGACCTAACTTTACCAGGTAGGAAAGGGCCTTCCCAGCCATAGCCCAAGGTCCAGCCGCTGGCAAGGCAGAGTCAATCAATCCTGTGAGCGCAAGGTAAAGCACTCCCAGGAATTGACTACTCTGGCCGGAGGCATCAGAAGTGGGGGGTTGAGATGGTTGGTTTGGGTGTCAGGGGCAGTTCCATGGGGACCAAGTAGGCAGCAGGATTGTTGTACTTCCCGTTGAAGATCAAAGGGTAGATGGTGATTACTTTGCCGTCTCGGACAATTTGGCAGGGTTCCTTGGGAGCGTTTGGGCGGGTGTACCACTGCAAGTCTTCCAATGTCCAGGGTTTGTGGTCAGGATTTGGGGGATACTCAGTGAAATGCACAGGGCCAAATGGTGCATTGGGTGGACGGTAGTAGTCAAAGGCTTCAGTTTTATCAACTGGAGTCTGGCTATCTATCCCAGTAGAGGATTACTGACGCTTGGGTATATACAGATGGAAGAGTATCAAAAATAGGTATGGAAACAGATTGGTGAACCAAAGGTTCATAACAACTTTATTTGGTAAGGATGATGATACAGAACTTTTTCAAGTGCTTCTGATTTATATACTTACTCACATGCAGGTGCCTCTGGGTATTTTTCTGATGCTATCTGTGTGGCAGGGCTTGGCATTTCAGGTTCTGCTGTTTGGTTGGCTGCTTCATGGTTATTTTTGGGGTTTTCATGAACAGTTGTTTGGATTTTTGATGGTCCATCTTGGCTTGGCTGGTCATTGATTTTGGCAGGTTTGGCTTCTGGGGTTTTGGGGGTTTTCCCAATTTGATCACCATTTTTGGACTGGCTTGACATGCTCTCTTGAGCCCAAAGGACTTGATTAAAAAAAGGGGTCCCCAATTGGGGACCCCAAATCACTTAATGGAGGGTGGGCTTGGTCTGGGTTTACTGGGCAGCTAAAAATAGCCTGCCCAGGCCCAGCCAAACCCACCAAGGCTTGGGCGTAGCTTTTGGGGCCCAAAGCGGGCCCCTCAGCTGCCACCAGGACAGAAATGGTTCCCGCACCTGGATTTGCTTCAAAAAGCAAAAATCCAGGTGCAGGAAAATCTCCCCTGCCCGCTAGCCCCGCCTGGTGGCTAGGAGCAGGTTTGGTTCCTGCCTGGGGCTTTGAAACTGTTACTTTTGTAAAAACCAGATCTAAACCTGGTAAGCGGCACCAAACCTGGCAGAGCCACCAACTCATCAAGGAATACATGCAAGCTGTAGGGGTACAGTGAATAGATGTTGTCCCGCTTGCTGATCTTGTTAAGCTTTGGAAACATGTGTATGCTCCTATTGAAGAATTTAATATCATGTTCAGTCTAACTTATTAAAATCTTAAAAGAGTTGAGAAAGATGATCAACTCAAGGAGCTAAGCTCACCTAGAGGAAATCTCACAGATAGAGCCCCCCAGAGATAACCAGAGTAGCCAGCTGCTTGAGGAATTGCTGGATAATCTGAAGCCTGTGTTAAATAGGGACAGCAGTTCAACAGGGATATATAGGCTAACTACAGGTCAAACTCTTATTTCTTAAGACCAGAATAGACCTGGCTAATCTCCCAATCATATGTCCAGTGTTGCAGATCCTGAATGGATTAGACATTAAGTTGTCCACTTAGGGGTCAAGCAACAGAACAATTGAGCAATTGCTTCTTCTCAACATGGTTTTAATAAGGTTAACTACATTAAAAACACACATAAAACGGGTATTCAAAGCGTCTTTTGAATGGGCTTCAGATGTGGGCTTTACTTCCAAGGTTAATTATAGAACAACATAGATAGGGCCACATGCCTCCATAAGGAAAGCCGCATGAAACTGGTTGTTCCATTGCGCAGGAATTTCTACTGTGCCTGTCCACTCTCCTCCTGTTAGAGTTGTGTAAATAAGATCTGAGCTAAGATAAAAGTTGTGGGGATAAATCACCCAGACTAAAATAAGACCCGAGAACAAAGATGTACACTGAAGCTTTAAACCTACAAATCTACGGAAGAGGGGAACAAAGCGCAAAGTGAAAACAATTAGAGACACAGAAAACAGGAAATGTAAATGGACCACTGAGAAGAAATGATTTTGCAATAAAGGATACAAAACCTGCTGATCCTGGGTAGAGACTTTTCTCAACCATGCCAAGACGGCGGCGGCCATGGCCTGAGAAGGGGGTATTTTTGACCCAAGGGTAGCTTTCATAGATTGGGAGTGACTTTATTGAGAGTAGGTAAAACTATCTGAAAACAAGTTTTCAGAGGGGAGATGGGGGATACTATAATCCAACTGGGAAGGACAAACTTGAATCTGATTGGCTGGCTGGAAATATTTTCACCTCTTGGTTGGGGACTTTTGCCAAAGTGTCAATGATGTCATAATTTGATAAATTTGGGCGACCAGCTGGTTGACCGCCAAGCGCCACTGGGGGCAACTGTGACAAGTTTGACTCCCTTAAAATTGACTCCCTGGTGATTGACTCCCTTAAAATCAACTCCCTTGAACTTGACACTATAGTAAAGTGAGAATTCAGCTTTTGCCCTGATTGACAACTGGAAATTGACACTTTTTTAATTAACAGATCTTGATGTACTGAAAACTTTTAATATAAAAAATTAAGCTATACAGCTAGGGTATACCAAAGTGATTTTAAAAGCTCAAAAATGCAATAAAAACAGTACCTTGCTTAATAGAAAAAAGGAGAAATAAGCAATTATTTCTTATTTTATTATGTAATTTACACTCTTCATTATAAAAATATTTTTTATTGCCATAAAAATTAAAATTCCAATGAGACAAAAATAAACAAAAGCACAAAAAATAACGTTATACAAAATATAAAGAAATATTAATATTTATTTGATATAGTTCATATAAGCACAACTGTGAATATCATATGTTTTATTTGGAAATTAACAAAAATTAAGATATTTCACTTACTTCCAACTATAAATATTCATCTCAAACTTACCATGTATACATAGAATAATTACTGCTATCTAATCAAGTTAAAAAACTTAAAATTAAAACTAAAAACTAAATGATCAAAGCTAATAAGTAAAAATTAAAGTTAAAAAGTTAAAAGTTAAAAGTAAAAATCATATAACCGAGCAAGCAAGCAAGTTTATTCCTTGTCATTCTTTCCCTGTTTCATCTTGGCCCCTTCCAGGAGGGCAGTGGCAATAAGCTCAAGCTGTTGCTTAAGCTCAGAGGCCTTGTATTTGTGCTTGGCCGCACCCTGGATGGCCTTGGTGAAGAGGGTACAGCGGGTTGTTGGCTTGGTGGGGGACGCGGTTGGAGAGATCACACAGCTTGGAGATGGTTTTCTCCTGCTTGTGCTGCAAGAGGGAAAAGAACTTATTGAATTTTGGGTGGAGCCCAAAGTTGGCCTTGAGGTGTTTGTGGTAAGCCTCTAGCGCTGAGGTGGTCTTGAGCTCACCATTCACTGCCGCCCGGTACACATTCCAGCTGGTCTTGGCACAGGCCTTGCCTTGCCTCTGCGTGACAACCTTCCCAATCCACTGGGGCTTGAAGTACTCAAGGAAAGGCTTGAACTCCAGGTGCTTCACTATGTAGGGATCCTTTGAGAGCACCTCAAAACCCATTGTAGTGTGCTCTGGCTTTAAAAAAGCTAAGGCACTAAATTGTGCCAGCACAAATCTGCAGGTGTCCAAAGTATCCCTCCAGCTCAACCTACTAAGCTCAGCGTGGGCCTGCACGTTACGAGCAACTGCTTGGCGGTAGTGGAAGTGGCACCCCTGCACCTCCCTGCTAAACAGCTGCTCAAATGCATTGAACTGAGTAGGCTCAAAGTCCATAATGCATACACAAGGCCCAAGAGCTCTTAGCTTTGCCTTTTTCTCCGAGTCCAGGGTGGCCTGATCCTTGTCAGAGGCAGGTGGGTTGGCACGGGTGTGGGGGGGAGTCTTCTTGGATTCATCATTGTTGGCGGGAGGAAGGAGGGCAATTTCTTGGCAGAGGATGGAGAACACGTGGGTATAGATGGCCTCAGTGGCCCCAGGAAGAAGGAAGAACGCAAGTGTAATCACCTGGATGTCAATCTGGGCATGAACCATCCAGAGCTGCTTGAACATCTGGGGGCAAGTGGCAAAGGTACCATCAACTATCCAGGTTGATGCCCTTTTCAACTCCATCAGGTTCTGCTAAGTTGAGTAGCAGATTATATGGTCCTTGGCTGCAGGCCTGTCATCATGAAGCAGGAAGCGCTCCCCACTAGGAAGCTGCTTAAGCTCATGAGTGAGCGTGAGCTCAGAGAGGACATCAGAAGCCTTGGGGGGAGGGGGATTTGCAGCAATACACTTATTGATGATGAATTTGACCAACTGCTCCTGTGTTGGTACCAACTTGAGATTGTTGGGTTTGAGATGTTGGAGGGCCTTGATGGCCAGATCTGATGCGCAAAGATGAGAGGATGTGGGTATTACTTGCACAAGGTACCACTTTAACATCCGAGTGATTAGATGATTGGGGGGCTCACAAGTGTGCTCCCCCTTCTCCAACGTTACTTGCTCCCAGCCCTTGGTGTTCAACTGGGCCCCGCAAGTCTTATCCTTGCAGACAAAGTGCTTGCTTTTGGTCTGCAGCTTTTGGTTGTTGCAATTAAAGATATAATTGTTGGCAATGTAACCAGGGCCGCCCTTTACAGACATGATTGGAAAGTACCAGGGGGAAGCGCTTGGGAACTTTGAACTCTCTGTCCGCGTTGCAAATGTTCCAGATGGCCAGTGGATCCCAAGCCACATGACCAGAAGCTTTAAACTTCTTGGAGTAATCCTCCGGCTCATCTTGGGGGGTCAGATGAAGAAGGAGGGGAAGTGCCATTGGGAGGGGGGGGGGAAGGATTCTTCAAGGCCTGCTTAGATGCCTCCTTTTTCTTACCAGAAGAAGAGGTGGGCTCCTTGGCAGCCTTTGCCTTCTTGGTCTGGCGCTCCTTGGTAGGCTCGGAGTTGGCCTCTGAGTGATAAAATGAGTGGTTGGTAAGATCACCATCTGATTTATTGGGGGAGGATTTTTGGGGGGAAGGTGAAGGGGATGTAGAAGATGAGGGTGGAGGGGGGAGGAGTGGGAGGAGATGGGGTTGGAGACTTTGCCTTTGCAGGCTTCTTGGCACGCTTGGGGGTGGAGGCAGTTTCTTTGGAGCCTTTGGAGGCTTGGCGCTTAGGCTGCTGGCTGTTCTTGCTTGATTTTGTCTAAAGAAAAGTTTAGCATTGTAAATAAAATGATTGAGAAGATATTGCAAACACAAAGAGGTAAAGCAAAGCAAAAGTTGAATGAAAAGTGTGCAAATAAAGTTTTATTTATAAAAAAACATAAAAAAGTAAATAGAAGCAAAATGGAAACTCAAAGTATAGATATAAAGGTTAAAACATAGAAAATAAGTGAATTTATTATGAAGCATCAAAGATGTTAGGTTCAGCATGACATCTTAGTGTTAAATTAATGTAAAAGTTTAATTGAAAATCAAAAAAATATGAAAATTATATGGAGAGCAGCAGAAAAAGTAGTAGATTATAATAGCAAAAGAATTATTATGTGGAATTTTTTTATTGAGAGTTGAAAATTCAAAACATAGTAAAGTGTCGAGTTCAGCACTGTTGAACAGCCCAAAAAAGCTGAATTCTCACTGTCGAGTATGCCAGAGTCAAGCAGAAACATCAAATTTACTATGTTTTATACATTTTAAAACTTGTTTAAATTTAAACCAGGTTTGAAAGTTAACCCAAAAGCAAGGCAGTAGTGTATGCTCAAAAATAAAAAATACAACATAAGTTAAAAAAGTAAATGAATGGGAATGTGTTTATTAGTGTTTAAGTTATGCTGGGAGGATCTGGGAGTGAATTATTTACCATAGTGTTGTTTAAAACGTTAAGAAGCTCTCTGTACTAATCCCCAAGTTAAAGTGTTGAGTGGGTGAGTGTCAAGTGGCGCTCATAGTGCGCCACATATTAATTTAGCCTTAATTCCAAGCCTTTGATTAGTTAAATCTGAAACCAATCAGGTGTCAAGTGGATAGAGTCAAACAAAGAAAGTGTCAAGTTTCAGTTTTTTATAAATTACATATGAAATCTCTTAATAAATTGGGCTTAATTTATGTGGCACTACTTAATCCAAAAACCCAGGAATGACATAATGTAAAACAAGTGGGGTATTTGATTAATATCTGTACCACTAAATCCAGTATAGTGGTGCTTGGGAGCCTAATCAACAACTATGGACACTAATAATAAAAATATAATAGTAAATAACAATTTTTATATAAGCGCATAAGTATTTTATTAATAAAATTAAAATTTGGCTTAAAAAGTGTCAAACTGGTCACTTTTGGGTTTAGAGTGTTGAACACAGGTTTTTTCATTTCTATTAGTAAATTTACTTATAAATTGCCCCTTAAATTGGTATTTTAGCTAACCAATTTATTAAACAGAGTCAATTTTGAGTAAATTTAATCTTGGTTTTTGGTTTCAAACCCCTAAATTACTAGTAAAAATTAGCTTAAAATTGGTTAAGCCAAAAATACTAATAGATTCACATATGCGGCACTCAACTCCCTGGTACTTGACAAAGTGTCGAGTACCAGGGAGTTGAGTTTAAGGGAGTCGAACTTACCACAGTTGCCCCACTGGGTAGTGCTATCTTGTAATCTTCAAAGCATAATTGTTCAGGCAAAATTTGGGGAGATGTAAATTAATTCCTTCACTATCAACAGGTGCAGCTTTAACCCATTTTTTGTCGATGACTAGATTTAAATCATCCAATACTTTCAAGGGTTTTGCCACTTTCCTGTTCCCATTCTTCTTCTTTGGGTGATTTATCCCAGGCAAAAATGACACTACCGTGACACCTCCATTAAGAAAGTCCTTTTACCTGTGCCTCCTTTCCCCTGATGGAAATTCCCCCATCTCCTACTATATAGCTGCAACACTATCCTAATAAATACCAGTTTTGTCATTATACCCTTATATTTTTCTGTCCTATCAAAGGCTGCTGCTATACCATCTACAGGTATAGTATTAAGAAATAGGATCCTGACTAACTGTTTGTAGAAATTAGCACCCTTTACTGCTACAAATACAACACCCAGGCATCAAGTTTTCAAACCCTCTATAAAAATAGTACTGTAAATTTGGAGCATATCAGAAAGGATTGCATATGTGAAGAATTTTGTATGGCAGCTACATAACCGCTGATCTCTAAATTGAGTAGGTACTTTTATTATTATTATTGATAGAAAGTTTGCTATGGACATCTGGCTCACCTGTTTACTTCCATAAACTGTGCCCGTATTTCTGCACAGCCAGCTTCCACACACCAGCCCAGCTCTTAAAAAACCTTTCTCTTCCACCCAAGGGGCCAAAGATATTCCTCCACAGTACCACTGCCCACCCAGTGTACCCTATGTCTTGGTGAACTTCATGGAATATCCCAACAACCCCAAGGAGTGGGGTTTAGAGGAATTGATGTGATTTACCAAGCCCAGCAGTGAAAATATCATATCAAGTAGTTAGAGGCACCCAAGAAGTAACTGTGAGCCACCACTTATTCAAGGGCAAATATAACCACCCTTATTCATATTTGGTCTCAATAGAGCCCTCTCTAGCACCTGTAACCATTAAATTTCCCTGACTATGTCAGTAAGCCAAGGACAGAGTAGCTGGTTCCTAGGGTTGTTATGCCTAGCAATAATTAGAATATTGGTATCTTCACTACCAGTCACTAGACCCTGATCATTGGCTGGGAAAACCAAGCTTTATTTGGTAAAGTTAAGCCATCCTATAATGAGATACCTTTTCTCTGGTTCCTACTCCTGAAACTACTAGCAATAGCCCCACAAGACATGGAATCCTGACAGCCCTGCTCATCCACTGCACCTGCTTGCTAGAATTCTCTGAGTGAAATGTAATGCAGCCTGAGCCATAATTTCTAATACATCTGTTGCGGCCTGGGATTTCCCTCCCTATTTTCACAATGGCAGATCTCACATGATCTCTTTATCAGCCTGCCAAACAAATGGTTGCACATGCTTCCATCCACAGGCCTTAAAAGTCTCCAAGCCTTTCTAAGTTTTATAGGCCAGCTACTCAGAGCCTTATAAGTCCCTACCCTATCAATGCATGTTCACTGCACTCTACAACATCAACAACCACCCACTGTGATAGAAGTACACTGTGACAGAGATAGTGGATGGTATGAAGTGGTATATAAGTGGTGTGAGATAATACCTAGATCCACATCAAGTTAATGATCAACCACCAACCTGGCTTCAAACCCCGCCTTGCAAGATTTTCCAGGGAGACACTAGGAGCCAATAGAGCTATCAAAGCTAGCCAGGGTGAAATCAGATAGATAGCCCAAAAGAGATCAACCAGTCTCTGGAACAGAGCTCTGGTCACTGCGGGCCAAGAGTAGTCTCAGGTTTGATTTCTACAGCAAAGACTCCAACCTGGGGAGGCATAGGGTTAACGCTGGGCAGGCTGGAAGGAGTAGAGCTTGGGACAGGACCCCATCTTCCAGCTAGAGTAAAATTTAAAGCCAGACTGGAAGGAATATACTGAGCAGGTCAACTACAGGATGCGTTGGAACAAGTTAAAATTGAGTAGATAAGTGTTTAGGTTTATTTTGGAATTTAGGAGGACCCAGCTCTTGGAAGTGAGATGTAGAGAGTTCTGACATGTACCAAAGTTATTGGCTCAGCAGTACCACCCAAATATATGGCTCCTAACCTGTCCCATTATTGCAGCATAGAGCTAGTCCAGTACACGGAGAACCCTTATGTGATTGATTTCTGATGACCCTTCAGATAAATGTTGGCGTATCAGGTGACCCATAGATTACTCAAATTTATCTGTGCTAACTTGGTACAGATACTTGGACCCTGAAGATTTTCTGGAGAAGAGTAACTGATTTTGGGATTGGCAGTTTGATCAAGATCCTTCAATTTTGCCATCTCTGTAGGGAGTTCCATAATGTCCCCTTTTCTGGCTGAGGCGGTTTATGTCTGGAATTTTAGGGAATGCTGTGACCAATTGGGGCAGTTTCAGGGCTCCTTGCGTGCTGAAGAGGTTGTACTGTTTGATGGGGACAAGAATATTGTTGAAGACGGTGTATCCTGTAGGGACGTCCTGACCTTCTCTGTATCTTTTCCAGCTAGTGGGGAGTTCTATCTGCTGGGTTATTTTCTTTGGGGTGATTTTTTCTTTGAGCTGTGTAGGTGTGGATAACCTACCTGTGTTACCACTTTAAAGTATATACTTCTTAGAAGTATAATAAACAAGATAAAGGGGGAAAGTTAAGAAAAGAATGATACTTTATTGGTAAAAATTTGGAGAATTTGTATAGTATCATGGGAAGCCACATACTGTCCATGTACCTCATGGAAGACATGAGGCTTGTCCAGGTAAATTTCTATTTAGGGTTTGAAAGGTTTGATCCATGTATTAGATGTGCAATTGATAAGGGTGCCACTGACTTAATTATTAATTGGGAAATCACTCAGGCAATCACTTTCCCAAGAGAGAGTAATTTTAGACATTGTGACACAAGTAATCACTTTGGAGAAACTTCTGACGTCAGACTTTGGCAGGTTGCTTGCAATTCTTGTGGCAATTGCAAGGATATTGATATTGTCAGGTCCACGTAAAAACTACTCTCAGGTTAGCTCTTGACGGGACATGGGTGGCTATGCTCTTGGCCTTCTGAACCAGCAGGCTGCAGGGAGCAGGAACCCAGGTTCAATCCTGTTCTTGATCTTGCTTCAATATTAGAAGTGGACTGTCAATTGTAAAATCAAGGGCAAATATCTGTTCAAAAAAGTCTATGGTACCCTCCACTACATACTGCCAAATGGAAATACAGTGCCATATGCCCTGTCAACATAAAAGATTGACACAATCCCTTGCTATCATAACAACTTGGAACACACTTATAGCAGTAATCTACATGATCATCTCAAGCCTGCTACTAGTAGCCAAAGATGCTGGATAACACCAAAGAAGTACTAAACCAATGAAAATTATGTGAAAAGCATGCTCATTCTAAGGCACCTCCAAAATTCATAATTCCAGTCTCTATCACCCAACAATTTAATATGTGGGCATTGGATATTGTGGGGCCCATGCTGGAGATAACAAAAGCAAAAAATACATCATCACAGCCATTGACTATGCAATAATATGGCCTGTGTGTAAGCAACAAAATAACACAAAGGAGATGATATGAGAAAGTTATAGGCAAGAGTATCATTGTCAAGTTTGAGAAGCCTGATCTCTTAAAAACAGACGGAAGAATGAAGCTTACTGCTGTGGACACCAACATCTACCTTTTCAAGAATAGGATCAAACACATGGTTGGCAGTCCTTATCACCCTAAGTCAATGGGAGAGATGAAAGATTAAATGGCTCTCTTATAGGGGTATTGAGTAAAATATCTTTCAATAACCTGCACCTCTGGGCTGATATTCTATCAACAGAACTAATGGTATGTTGTACCTATGTCAGCCGTAACACAGGCAAAAGCATGCATGAACTTGTCTATGGACACAAGTCTGCCATTGTCAGTACTAAGTTAGGATACTTATTACCTTTCCCTAAGCAAGTATGAGCTGACAATCACCCTCACATACAACATGCCATAAAGGACCAATAGACCAAAGTAAAGGAAAGAGTAGAGAGAGACAATCCCACTTCAACAGGAACAATTTCAAGTCAGAGACAAGATCCGGGTTGTCAACCATGGTTTGCATAAGTTGGAGCCAGGACTAAGAGAACCAAGAGTTGTCATAAAATTCAAACCTAATAATACCTACCTCAACAAATGAACTGCTGCTTTTACCAGGTTGAAACACATGCACCATGGACAACTATACCTATGCAAGACAAGAACTGCACAGTGCAATTCACTTTACCTGTCATCAACACAAAACTGGATCAATATCAAGCTCAAATCTCTGACACTCCCAAGAAAATTCCTAAGGCTCCACCTTCCAGCACCCCAAGGGGAGATGCCACAACATCTTTGATTGCTCCCTCTTAGAGAAGTAATTATCTGAGTGATTCCCCAGCTAATCATTAAGTTGGTGGCACTCTTATCAGGTGCCTATCTTATACGGGGATCAAACCTTTTAAGTCTTAAATGGAACAATACTTGGACTAATCTCATGACTGCTATGACATAATGGACACTATGTGGTGTGTCACGATACTATAATATATTTTGTCTATATCAAATATAATACCATTATCTTCTTTAATTTTCACCTTTATCTCTTTTTGTATACTTCTCAAAAGTATATAATTTCAGTATCAGTTCTATTTGAAGTGGATCTTCATAGCAAGTTAACTATCCTTGAATTATCTTTGGTTGATGAAATTAAAAGACTATCCGCCAATGGGTGTCAATCGCTTCTGCTTGTAAAGGGTATATGCCGTCAACTGGAAAGCGTTCAGTATAAACATTCACGAAAATCGCGCTGGAACCTTGCGGCAGGCTGCACGATAATTGGCTACAAGGTTCGCCCAATTTTCGCTAAATTTGTTTAGCCTCGCCCCTCAAGTCGGATCGAATCTAAGAATTACTGCCCATGTTGTTTCAAGGGGGTCAACAAGACGAATAAAAAAGGTTCAAGGTTCGAACTTGTCGCTTCCAGAAACAAGGTTTCAACATAAAACTTAGATTAAGGTACGTTATCAACTATGTGAGAATTTTAAAAGCTCCACTCAGTACTCTTTTGGGGAGGGATGAGACATGTTCCAAGTACTTTTGCAGTTCAAATGCCATTAACTGAAGATTTAAAACGTAAAGCCAGCACCAATCCACTTGAATAAGTCCAATCCCCTAATTTCCAGCTATAAGCGATCCATGTATTGTCCTACTGCCATTAAAAATAAAAGCACTGTAGTAAACTACACGCGTGTTATTATGGAACATTTAACTCTAAGCAACATGCTTAATAAAGTTTGATCCTCTTTATTATTGTTTGGCATGTTGGAATAAAATTATATTTTAATCTACTCAAAATAAATGTACTGGATCTTGCTTTCAGCAATACAAACACATGTTTGGTCTCATCTATTCCAAGGGATAAAGTCAATACTCAGGAGGGATGGCTTGATTGAACCCAGCCATGTGACTTAATGTGAACCATTTAGTGGCATTTGAAACTGCAAATCAACCCGGTTCCAGTTGAAACTTGAACCAGGATTAATCCACCTTTTTTGTATCAAACCAAGCCATCGCCTCAAGTTAACACTGACAAGACTATGTACCATCTTTGTCGCGCATGGCAGCATGTAACACAAATGGATGTACAAGCAGAGAGGGGACCTGCAGATGTTTCACTCATCAACCCCTTTGGATCTATAATTAATTGTACAATCAAAGTGGGAGAGTAGTTTTTAAACTTGGGAAACACAAGTTTAGCTGGTGCAGTGCAAAAGCTCTTCATGTCAGTGTAAAATAACTTTAATGCTTAAATAGAAAAATCAATAATCTAAGATGAATTTTTTTAATTCGAATTTATGTCTACAACATATCTAAAGGCTGCTGTGGCTGATCAAGCCCTCAATTTCAACAGGTCGTAAAACTATGACCCAAGCAGCTTACATGCTGCCAAAAATCATTTCTGCCGTTTTCAGAATATCCGAAGGCTGCTGTAGCAGTTTTTGTAGGATTCAACAACTGTATAGTTGAACCCAACCAGAGTTGGAATCTGGTTGATATTGGCCCTATAAAATATATAATCATAATGCTTTTAGACTCCATCTGCTGCTATAATACTGCCAGCTAGTCGAAAGAGAATGTATATCATTTTACTCGGTTTAAAACGGTATTCACTACCGTGAATTCATAGATGGCCGATGGGTAGAAGTAACCAATTGCAGCCTTCCAGCCCAACTCTTCATCTGAGAAGCCTTAGATAAAGAGTTGAAAACTGTCTTCATTAGCCCGATAAATAAAGAAAACCCTCGCCAATAGTCATATTCCTATATTTTTTATTAAATCTCCCTAATGAGATAAAATAGTTTCCAAAGCTTTGGGACGCATCAATTCATTTCAGATTATTTTTGAACATGAGAAATATCTGCAGGATAAATATAGACCTAATAAGATTTTCAATCCATTCTGGACTAAGTTAGTTAGATGTCTATATCTCTAAAATCCACTTTATGTTTGGCAATATTCTCACTATTTAAATGTCAAGGCAATATTTGGGGCAGGCAGATGTTCTGTCAACCAGTTTCCCGTCAAATTGACAAAAATTGGTTGGCAGAACTCATTTTTAAATATTTTTCTGGTTTATTTTTCTTTTGATTATCTTAGTTTTAATAGTGTTTAACTTGAGCTAAAAGCCATTTTTAAAAATTCCACAGGCATTTCTCTGCCATCTGGCAAAATTTTGATTTTTTGTTATTTTTATATAAAAATGAAAGGAAATTCAATACCAATTAAAAACCGACAGATTTTCTGTCATCCCTAATAAATTTGAACTTCCCTCTAATCCACAATAAAAAAATTCAAACCCTTGATTATTTTTAACTTTTAATATTCATTTAAAACTTGATATGGTTAAAAGAAAGTTTTTTACATTTAAATATAATAAGTTATGAATAATTTTATTGTATTATTCATAGTAGTATATTGAAATTAATAATTAATTTCATTGATTAAAGCCTGATTAATAAGGTCCAAGCACTATGTTTTTTGGTACTAACTTATTGTTTCTGGCTTTTCTGGAGCAGTTTTACCATCAAATCATAGGGATTGACTGCTCTGAGCCTCAAAACCCTTTGTCAGCTAAGTGTTTTAGACTAGTTAAATATAGGAACAATTTTATGTCAACCAAAAATTTTGGTCCAAAAAATATCAGCAACTTAATTGCAAAACCAATCAAGCTCTAGAAAGCTTAATTACTCAAAAACCAAAACCACCCAGTATCAACCCCCCAGAATTATACTATAAAAGCACCCCTATTGAATTTATCAAAATAACTTAAAATATACACCCAAACATATTGATTAAAACTATCATCAAAAACCCAACTGTTGAGGCTAACAAGGAATACTATTACTTTTACTAGTAAATCTGTAACACTTAAAAACAAGGCAAATGACAGGATTTTGGGATATTGACTAATTAACAGATTCAACCAATTAATGCAGGCCAGCTGTCAATCACTCTTAGGAATGGGTTCAATAGAATAACACGGACTGCAGGATCAATGAATTAACAACCAAATCATATCCTGGCATTAACAAATTCATGCATTGCAATTAATTAATGTAACATGCAATTACTGCTCATTAATTAGTCCAAATCAAGAACCACCTCAAACATGCTTCTCATAATAATTACTATTCTAAACTTTAATTGAATCCTAGAACAAGAGGGCTGTCATAAGAATTGTCATCTGCATTACATCTTGAAGAGTCCATCATGGACTGGGCCATCAGGCCAAAAACTCTAAGATAAAAGGCTTTGAGCCTATTGTATTAGAGTAGCTCTGATTAAGTGAAATAATCATCTCCGTGAACTAGTAGCCAACCACTGGCTAGCTAGCCCTGGAAGTGGCCCAGGTAGACAGAAAGGATACCAATCTGTGGAAGATGTCAATTTAGCCTTCTGTTAAAACCATCCCAAAAAGGCTGGGCCTCCTGCTGTGTTTCCCTAATGCTACTTCAGTCTCTTTTAGCGTTGTGAGCTAACTCGGATAAAATGCAGGCAGGCGGCCTTAAAGCCAGTCTATTAGAATAAAAGACTGATGATTCCTTATTGACTTGATGATTGATCCAAGTCTTATTTCCTTAACGTGATCCTCTCTTAGGCTTTAAGTGGAGAGCAAAAGATGATACTGTTGTCATACAGTATAATTATCTATATTAAAATATAGATGCAACTATGAACCTATATCCAGAAGTAGGAAGAACCGTCCCAATTCCTTTAGGCCTTGAGCCCTGTCAGACTTGCTACTTCTGATGACAACAAAATATTCCGGGTCAAAGGTTACGCCAAAGTCAAAGGTTCTCTTTACTTTCCTAATGTTAGAAGACTTAGGATATCAGCTGGCAGCTGATAAAATACCATGGTCCACAATTTTCTGACAGCAAATAAACACAGAACAACTAAAATAAAAGTATGTGTTTAAAAAATCAAATCACTAAAAAATCATATATTTAAAGCAAAAGTATTTATCAAGCTATTCCTCACAGAAAACAGTCCATGTAAGGCTTCAGACTTTTTCAACAAAAGCTGCAGTTGTATCAAAGACTGTGCTCAACCATCACCAACAAATTACTATTTCCCAAGGATAAAAAGGATACAGCTCAAATTGAGACAATAGTTTTATCAATGAGCCTAAACAGGAGGAGATTGAATTGCTTGAAATAATAGAATTATGAGGGGTTTTATATCCAATTCTATGAAAAAGAGATGATAGGAGAATTATGTTTAAGCAATATTAACTCATAATTTTGAATCCAAAATGTATTGTCAGGAGTAAGATTCTGAAAGCTGGAATTGAGGGCTTTTGGCTGACACTAATTTACGCTAAAATAGTTCAGTATTTGCGGAAATATAGGCAACCAACGATGTAAAGGACAAACAAACAGAAGTCTAGGCATAAATATCAAAAATAGGAAATATCAGTTGAGACTTAAATTCTCAGTCCTGAAAGTTCAAGCCAGCCAACAAGACTAAGGAAGCTAGTGCCTAACATAAAGAAGCCACTCAAACCTCTGAAGGAGGGCAATCAAAAAAGCCGCCAGCAACTCCTCAGACTGGTCCTTATATACTAATACAGGTGATATAACTCCTGCCAAAAGCCACAAGTCAAAGGAAGATAAGAAAGAAGATAATGTAAAGAAGACCAACCAAGATACTCAAGATGAAATATAATGGGACAATGAAAAAATTCAAATGAAGATGATAATCAGAACAAGGAAAAAAGTCCAAAAATGACCACCCAAAGCCCCACACCAACAGAAACAGAAACTAAAATAAAGGTAAAGTCAACCAAAAGTTGGGCTAATGTCAAAACAGTAGGCTTGACCCGCCAGCAAGGTTATGAGTAAACAGGTTTGTGACCCACAATCCAATTATCCAGCCACCTGAAGCCAAACTAGGAAGTTGACTCAAATTAACAAATCCAACAACATGAACAAATGATGATCTCTTACGGCGGATACCTTGTTTTGGCACTTGACTCATTACCAGGATCAGGCCACCCCCTTCACCATTCCACCGTGTGATCAATACAATCATGTTCCTCTTATCCTTGATTCACAATAGCTATATAATCACTATCTCTCAATAAAGATTATTATCTAGTTTCTAAACATTTCTCCCTTGTAACTCTGCTAAAACAGCACAGTTAGGACATTGTTAGAAGAATTAGGGTTTCCATCCTATGTTATCCCCCAAAATTCCGCCTGTTGCTTGTACTTGCCACAGTCAACAAATCCCTGAGAGAATCATGTCTTGCCCCCGCTAGACTGGATGCCATACCTGCCGGATACCAAGATACCAGAAGGATTTGTAATATACCAGAACATGATTTTACTGGTACAAGCCTTCAATGCCCTTTCAGCGCAAGGGTTCTTCCAGGCACCTATCATCCCGTCTTGAGCCACAACTGTGGAAGGAACCATTTTCCAGGGCCTCTGACAACGCTGCCACAGCTTGGATTCAATCTTCCCAAAGTAAACCGGTGCAGATGGAATGCCCCCAACGCTTTTGGAAAGCAGAGATATCCATCCAAATCACACACAATGCAGGCACTTGATGAAACAATTGGCACAAAGACCATACTGTGAAAGACTGGGATACCTTCAAACAAGACTTCTTGGCACAATTTGTACTAAATAACACTTCCCTCATGATTATCCACCAAGTGAAGAATCTGATTCAGACAGGCAATGTAAAGGAACTCACCTGCGCCTATGAAGGACTCTGCCTATATGCCCCTGCAGATATGGCATTTGACACTCCAGCCACACATCTCATGTACTACAACGCCCTTAAGTCACATGTGATGAGACACGTCAACCTGGACCAAGTAACCAATCTGCAAAGCCTATATTGCAAGGCAGAGAAAGCAGAGCAAACATACAAAGCCCTTTGCAAAGTGCAGACTGGGGAGAGAGGGAGACCCAAAGATTCTCACTCAACTGGGAGCACTAATCACCCACCTCCTGGAAACAAAAACAACTCAAACCATAAGCATGCAGGTTCAAATGAGAACAGAAATGGGAACAATGGGCAGTCAAATTATACCCATTTCTGTATCACTACCACTCAAGACAATTTCAACAAGGGAAAAGCCCAGGGAGAACATTAAGCAACCCTTGCTCTCCTGAATAACTTCCAACTTGCCCAACAATGAGTACTGCCCTGAGGATGTGGATCAATGCCCAATTGTAAAGTTCCGTGGCCCACCTTTGGCCCTAGATTGGGATGTATTTCTCAGACCATCAAAAAAGGTGGCCCGCGTGCAGGAAAAACCCCTCCAAAACCTGGAGGACTTGGCTCACACGGTAGACAAACGCTTTGTGTTGGCCTTCCTGGCTGAAGTTCTCATTTCCCCTTTGGAGTCCCCTCCTACTGCAGAAGAGACATTAATTTGGTTGGATTGCTTGTTGTCCTGGTGTTGCCCGGTCCTGAAACAATTAGCAAACTAACAAAAAAATGTGGGCCACATGAAGTTGGAAAGGTCAAATCTGCGGCCTGGGAAAATTGGGTACCAAAACCCATAACCAGAGGTGTCCCAGGTAGCTAATTTCTCCAGCCCGGGAGTCCCCCGGCCCAAAACAATTGGGTTCTGGAGCTCTCCGGTGGAGACATCAGAGGAAGGCATTAGGGGAAATGCGCACCCTGAGTCCTCGGAAGGCTCCTAGCCAATAAAGGGGCTGAGTCTTACATCCGGCCCCGCGGCCCCTATTTTCTGGGTCTCAAACCAAGATAAGATTGGCTAGTACTCTTTAATAGGCTCCCCTTTAGATTGCACTCCAATAGCCCCTTTCATAACCCCTCCTGTCCTATCACCCCCCTTTGCATAAAATGGAAGCATGGGCCGTCAGGTCCCTTGCTTACCAATTCCAATTGTTGAATAAACTCCTGACTTTGCAAATCTTTTGCATTTTAAAGTTTGTTTAACAATAAAGGTATTTATCCCAACTCCTGCTGTCGTCCCCACCTCCCGCTTTCTCTGGCCCGCCTGCCTGTCCACCTGCCGTTTTTTTGTTGGGAATTGTTCCAAGAACAATAAATTGGACCATTCCCTGTTATTTACCCAAGCACTTAATTGTCCCTGCCAACCACCTTCCCTGGCCCAACTGCCCGCCCGCCCGTCGTTTTTTTGTTGGGAATTGTTCCAAGTAATATTAATTTGGATCATTTCTTATTATTTACCCGTGCACCTGGTCCATCTGCCCAGTAGTCTTAGCAAAAGAAGGGTACCCACTGGAATCATGTTGTCACCTTGGTACAAGATGACTGTGTGGATACTGGTGCACATTTCCCTCTTGTTCTGGTCCTCAAACCCAGTCTTTTGGAGCAAACTTTCCTTGATTTCTCAATCTTCTGAGTTTATTCCTAGTCATTTTAAAAATGTAATTGAGCATCTCACCCAGATTCCCTTCAAACTGGGATCCTATGGGTTGTTCTCTTGGTTGTCTTCTCATCTTGAAGAGTTGTTGCCACCTTTGGAATCTGTGACTACTGAAACTCCTTCTTCTGACTTGGTCAATCCTTCCCCCTTGCGCCAAATCCCTGAGTCAAATACAGAGGCCCCTTTCACTCGGGATTGCTCTCTATGGTTACTTACTGGAGCCATGGTCATGGCTTTGGATGCATACTTCCCTTCCCCTTTCACATCCGGTCTCCTTTGGGAGGCCCCTTTGAGCGGCTATCCCAGTCTTGCACTGGATGGCATCCTGGTGGTTGGTCCCACCAGGATGGGAGCCAGACTTTGTTAGTCTAGCCCCCCTCTCTTACACCAATGATCCAAGTGCCCTTGAAGACCCAGTACTTTACACTATTGCCAGACATCCCAATAAACTGATGTCCTATCCTTTTTGCTTTTGCATTTACACAGGCTCAGCACTCCTGGACTCAGGCACAGACCAAACCCTAGTCAACAGCAGCTTTTTAGACAAGCTCAAGCTGACCACTAATCCTTTGCGGATTAAAAACATGGTTTTAGCTGATGAACACCACATTGCTGTGATAAAGGAAACTGCCCCCCTTCTCTGTCATGCTTGAGAACCTCCACTCCATCATCCAAGGTCCCGTCATTGACTTTCCAAAGTTTGACATTGTACTGGGCTTGGATTGGTTGCAAAAAAACAATCCTCACATAGACTGGGCAACCTCAGTGTTGACCATCAAGCGTGAGGGTGTCAACCACCAGATCTACCCTGACTCTGTGGACCAACTCCTACGCAACCATGTCTTTGTACATATCACAGAGACCTTGGACAAAAAGGAGAACCTCAAGGCAATTGAATGGGACTCTTGCCAGTACAATATTATAAAATTTGAAGATCACCAGGACACCACCACACCTCAGGATTGTGAAATTGTAGCCTGGCATCCAGAGATCTTCAAGGAGGCTCTACCTGGGTTGCCCCCAGAGAAACACATCCAACACTCCATCCAAATCAAAGGAGCAATACCTAAGGTGTGACCCATTTATTGCCTCACCCCAAATGAGGACAACACCCTACGTGCTTACCTCAAGGAGGCATTGGAAAAAGGACTTATTCACCCCTCACAGTCCCCTTTTGGTGCTGCTGTATTCTTTGTAGCAAAGAAAGATGGTACCCTGCGCTTAGTCACAGACTACCGAGCCCTAAACAAAGTTACTATCAAGAATTTTTACCCACTACCACTCATTGACAACCTCTTTGATGCCTTGGGTGGTGCTACAGCCTTCTCCAAGATTGACCTAACTGCAGGCTACAACCAGATTCATATCAAGGATTAAGACATTCCCAAAACAGCCTTCTGCACTAAATACAGTTTGTAAAAGTGTATGGTACTCAACTTTGGTATGAAAAACACCCCCATCAACCTTTGTGACCTTCATGAACGAGGTGTTTGCTCCCCACATTGACAAGCATGCCCTTGTATACCTGGACAACATCATTGTCTACAGTCCCTCAGTGTAACAACATCACAAGGACCTAGAGGCCGCATTTGCCACCCTAGCGCAACATAAGCTGCTAGCCAAGCCCTCCAAGTGTCAATTCTTCTGCAAGAAGCTACCCTTCTTGGGAAACATAGTTTCAAAAGACAGCATTAAACCTGACAGCCAGAAAATCCAGGCCATTTGAAAAATGCCACCACCCAAAGACAAGTCAGAACTCTGTACTTTCCTGGGAATGGTTGCCTATGTACAACAATTCATACCCAACTGTGGCGTCCTGACTGCACCTCTGTCTGCCATAACTGGCGCCAAATCCAAGTTTGTATGGACCCCCAACATGATCTTTGCTTCAGACGTCTTAAAGAGAAACTCACAACAGCACCCATCCTTCAGTACCCCAAATGTGATGAGAAATACCAAATGGAGACAGACGCCTCTGACGCATCCATTGGGGGAGTATACAAATAAAAAACAATGATGATGACTTCCTACCTGTGGCCTATGAATCACACAAGTTGACAGATGGCGAGTGCCAGTATCCCATACATGACAAAGAGCTGCTAGCAATCATGAATTGCCTGGTCAAATGGCGTTGCTATCTAGAACAGCAAGAAGAATTCACAGCCCTGACAGACCATAAATCACTCATCTACTTCAAAACCCAAGCAAACCTATCCCACCAACAAGCCCGCTGAATGGAGCTTCTGGAGAGGTTCAACATGCCCATAAAATATAAGCCTGGCCCAGAGCTAGCCATGGCTGATGCACTGTCACAACTATACGTTAGGACCACAAGGAGCAAGAATGGGCTTGTCCCAGACTGGCCTCTCCTGGTGCTACATAAAAAGGACAAAGGTTTTCCCCTTGGTACTACAGATATAACAAAAGAAACTGTTATTAAGAACAAGCACCTATTTGCCAAAGTATATGGAACCCTACACCAAAAAATGTCTGACGGAACAACCATTCCATACATTCCCACACATCAGCAATTCAATACAATCTTACACTACCACAGAGACCTGGACCACACAGAGAGCTGTAACCTTTACAAATTCCTTAAACACAAAGCCTGGTGGCCGACCTTATATTGGGACGTTCAAGAAGTCTTGGATCAGTGCAAAGTATGTGAGAAAGTTGCAAAGAGTGAGACTCTGCCTAAATCAGTATTACTCATTTGTACGCAACTACCATTCAAGGCGTGGGCCCTGGATATTGTGGGCCCTATGCCTGGGAAACATAATGACAAGAAGTACATCATTACCGCAATAGACTTTGCCACACAATGACCGGTGGCACAAGCAGTTAAAACACATATAGGCAATGTCATATGACGCTTCATAGGAAAAGAAATCATCAGCAAGTTTGGCAAACCAAAACTCCTGATAACTGACAGAGGCAAATAATTGACCTCTGAAGATACCAGCATATACCTCACCAAGAATGAGGTCCAGCACACAGTGATAACACCTTACCATCTTCAGGCCAATGGACGTGTGGAGCAGCTGAATGCCAGCCTTGTGCAAGCCTTGGCCAAGCTCACTGCCGGGAGACCTGAGGACTGGTACAAGCAGCTACCAACTGCATTGCTCATATGTCAAACCCACATGAACAGATCTACCAGAAAAGGCCTGTTTGAACTGGTATATGGCACACAGCCAAATATTATTCAAGCATTGACAGGATCTAAACTGGAAATTCCAAGTGAAGTCCCCCCACACTCAGATCCTCAAGTAATAGAAGCTAACAGCAAGCAAACAGCCAAATAAGAAAAGCATCTACAAAAGACCTTTGTCCTCATCAAAGGCAGACATGAGGTTGGCGACAGGGTCTGGGTCATAAATACTGACAAAAGTAAACTACAGCCAGAAAAGTTGGCCCTTCCATCATACTAAAGGTAAACAAAAACAACACTTACCTTGTGAAAGGACTCAGGAAACAAAAACAAGACAAAGTCCTCCACCATGATTGCCTCAGGCCTTGCAAGAAAAGACAAAAGCAACAAGAGACCATGCTACCCGCCACTGAACAACAGTTAGTCCAGTATGGCACCCAGGCTCCCAATAACCTCCCTGACAACTTGTCCCCAGAGGAGGCTGACCTTCAGCTGGGGGGGTGTCAAAACAGCAGGCTTGACCCGCCAGCAAGGTTCTGAGTAAGCGGGTTTGTGACCCGCGATCCAATTATTCATTCACCCAAAGCCAAGTTAGGAAGACAACTCAGATTCAAAATACAATAACATGAACAGAAGCTGATCACTCCCAGTGGGTAACTTGTTTTGGCGCTTGACTCATTACAAGGATCAAGCCACCCCCTTCAACATCCCACAGTGTGATCAACACTATCATGCTCCTGTTATCCACAATTCACAATAACTATATAATCATTATCTCTCAATAAAGAATATTATATAGTTTCTAAATATTTCCCCCTTGTAACTCTGCTAAAACAGCACAGTTACAACACTATTAAATGGCCCAGAGATGGGTTGGATCCTTAGTTAATTTCACATCTTGGTTGCCTTCTATTAACACCTATTTTAATCACTTGGGAGGTAAATAGTTACATAAAGTTGGGCAATTAACCATTGATAGGGGCCCTATCTGCTCCTGTATCAAATAAAGCTGTGTCCTGATAACACTGTAAGTTAGAAGGATAAGGGAAAGTATATTTTAGTCTGGTTGGCAAACAGCATGAGATCTTTAGAGGGCACCTGAATCATGGTGATTGAATCCACATTATGGTCTCTGCTGTTGCATCTGAACAAATTTCAGTTTGGCGTTTGAAGGGGAAGACAACAGTCCAAAGGGAAAGGGCAGATAGTTAAGATAATATAATAGTTTTATTGGGAAATAAAAGCTATTATACAGTAAACAGAAGCTGCCAAGCCACAAGGGAGTGGCATTGGTAGCATGATCCAAATATGGTTTTGGTTTTGAATAAGTCGCCAATGGTGCTTGGCTGGAATTGGCTTTTATTCTTATTAGGAAGCACTGCCCCATATTTCAGCATCCAAAGAAGAATGTTGTTTGATACAATATAGGACATCTCATTGAGAGCCCCCTGGGGATTGTAAGATACATTGTCAGGCAAGGGATCAAACTCGGTCACAACAACAGCACAAACCCAGGCAAGGTTGTGCTTGGCCACAGCACCATCCATGCAGATTTGTTTTGTGAAATTGGGACTAGGTCATAAAAAAATGTGCATGGACTGTGATGAGAACTGAAGGGCACAAAAATATCTGCGACCGATCGGCAACGTCATGAAATATATTTGAAGGATGAGAATTGGTCACGCCATAAATCGGGACAATTTTGGCGCATGCCCCTATAACAATTCTAAACGAGATCAACCCCGCTCTGCGGGATCCATCATGGGTTATCTTTATATCAAAAGCCGCAGTATGGCACTAGTTTAAGAGTGATAAATAACCCTTCTGATCTCGTCTTTCATCCTCCTTTTAACTTTAGCTTGTAGTACAGTAACAACAGGGTTTAATTTTTCTGTTGGAGTTGGCCTTGAAGATCAGGGTCGCTTAAAATATTGGGATGTAGGGGATATGAACCATTTGCCGGTTTCTGAACCCCTTTGAAGATCGGAAAATCTGGATTTTGATGACAATCCCAATTGTAAGGGCTATAAGCAGCTGTGATAAAAGGTGTATGTCTTTGGTGACGAGGTTGGGGTCATTGACGTGTGCAACTCTATAACATGGCTTGGGGGGCTGGACGCAAGCTTTAGCTCAAAAGTTCTGATAAGCGATTTGATTAGTTACTGGAGTAAAGATAGGGGCTTTAATAATGGTAATCGTTATATGAAATTAATTGGCTTGTCTTTGGGGCGGAGATGTTCAGTGGGTAGATTGAAAAATGGGCTGGGTTGCTTAATAGGGGAGTTATAAGTTGATTTGCTTGATAGCATGTTTCATACAAGCTTTGGATTTGGAAGCAGCTGATACGCCAGGACCCCTCTTCGTAATCAAATTAAAAGGGGCTCCTCGTTATGAGACGCATGGTTGAGATAGGAGATTTCGACCAAATGATGTCATCGTAATAAAGGAGTTTGATGTCAATCTGGTGGGGTTTCACTCAGCGGGCTATTTTTATTCTTATTAAAAGTATAGCTGAAGAATTATATAAACATTATATTTAAATATCCCAGCTTCTCAACTTGATTCTGAGCTAATAACCTTTCTACAAACCTATGTATGTTGATAAGATGAAATAAAAGCATTTGCAGTAGTTAACGACTTTATAAAATACTTATTTTAATCGGTTCTGTGATTTAAATATAGTTAAGGAGTTCTGGGAGGAGTGATGGTGGAGATGTGCTGAAGGAACTTGTCGGTATCGGTGTTGGTGTAGAAGCGGGGGGATTGTTCAAATCCGTTGAATTCCATGTTGAAGCAGATGGAATAAGCTCCCATGTCCTTGAAGTAGAGCCAATCGCCAACTTCCAGCTCTGGAAGACGGAGCGTGTCAATAGTGTTGATCTTGTCTTTGGCACCAAGGGCTGGTCCCCATAGCGTAAAGGGATATGTTTCAGTGGTGGTGTTTTGGCGCTGTAGGATGTTGGGAGTATATTTGATGGCGGGGATGTATCCTCCCTCGCTGAATGACTTGAAGACACCGTCGTTGAGGTAATACATGAAAGTGTCTGCTTCCTGGCGCTTGGCGATGACGTTTGTGGCAAGGGTGAACGTGGATGCTGAGATGAAGCGTCCAGGCTCAGCAATCAGGTTGATGTCTTCAGGGAAGTGGGTTGCGATGGTATCACGGATGCACTTGGCAATTTGAATGAATTCCTTGTCATTCTTTGCGCCAGGCATGCCACCGCCAATGTCCAGGGTGTGTATGTTGATGCCGATGGACTTGGCTTGGTCGTAGACAAGGCGGGAGCGGCGGATGGTTTCAATGTAGGCGGCGGGGTCTAGGCAGTCGCTGCCGACATGGAAGCTGATGCCAACCACGTCAAGGCCAAGGTTCTTGGCTTCCTGCAGAAGGGACATCGTGTTTGGGCCTACGTCGGCACCAAACTTGGAGCTGAAGGGCACCTTTGAAGCAGAGTCATCGGGGAAGATGCGAAGGAAGAGTTGGGCGGTGGGGTAGTGTGCTTTGATTTTGGAGAGTTCGTCGCTGTTGTCGAATGTGGTTTTGAGGACATTGTTGTTTTGGGCAAAGCGGGCATGGGAAGGTTGCTTGCATGGGTTGGCGTAGATGATGCGGCTTGGGTGGATGTTATGGCTGAGCATGAGTGCAATCTCTCCTTGGCTGGCACAGTCAAAGTTGACGTTGAGCTTGACAAGCGTGGTTAATAGTTCAGGGTCTGGGCATGATTTGACGGCATAGAAGGGTTTGATGTTGGGAAGGTGTTGTTCCCAGAGTTGGACGCGGCGGAAGACTTCGCCCAAGTCAACAACGAGGAATGAATCTTCCATGCCTTCTTCGATCTTGCGTTTGATGACAGTCATTGGAGATTCTTGTGAGGAATACTGAAGTCGGCGGCGCTTGATGACGGAAGTGGATGAAAGAGACATGGTGACGAGAATGTTGAGAATGTGATGGTTTTATAGTGTTTGTTGACAGAAATGATTGGTTGATGGATGAATTAAGCGGTGATAAGATTTGTGATCAAGTATGTAATTTTTAATTGAGAGATGCAAGCATGATTGTTTTTCTGCTTGAACATTGCGGCTCTTTACCAAGACAGTCTAGATCGTTAGCGTTGGACGACACGACAATTGTTAGCATTTATGAATGCCAGCTAAGGTTTACTCGACGATGATTTGCTGGTTGAAATAAAGCATATAATTTACCTCTTTTCTAGACAATCCCTATTTACACCGATATTCCGCTTTTCTGAATGAATAAAGTTAGTTCGAACCCACATTCTTCAGACCTTGCATCGTTCCTAGTTACTTAAAATCAGCATAGTTTAACCCCACTACTTTTAAAATACGAGGGTTCCTTACGATCACCACATCACTCCAATAAAGTGGAGATTAGTTTAGAATTTATACAGTGCTTTAACCCTAAAAATACGTCTCTTCCGCTTGACTGCTAACCCATAAACTCTACAGTAAACGATTTAAAGCCACACGATCAATTGGATCCCTAGTAATTGTCTCGGAACTATTGCTCTTTATCCCGCATAGCAGCTTCGACCCCTTCAAACCAGCAAAAATTATAATCGAAACCGCCCCACTTTCAGTCCCAGGCCTGAGAATTAAACATGGTCCATGAATCAAAGCCATCCAATCTCCCCTCAGAGTTACATGCGCTTCTGGCGATATAAATAGCTTAAACCTCTCGGACCAAAAGTACCTGATTTACCTCCCACTCGAATGCACCTGGTACCTTTAATCGCCTAGAGCAGGGCCAACTTATGACCCACATCTAACCCATTGCAACTGAACCCCCTTACATCAATAAAATCTAACCAAGGGTCACAACTGACCACTCGACTCGAGACTCAGCTCCAGCCAGCTCATAGCCCTCAATCCCACACTCAGAGTACCCCACATCTATCCAATCCCAGCTGGACGGTATTCAACTAGGGCTGCAGCAGATCAAAAACGCGATAATTACAAGAAATCCCACAATCCTCATATCCAAACTGTCTTATTTTTGGAATATGGATTCCCCATGTCAGGGGAATCTGTTTTTTAAAAAATTGGATTAAGGTGAGGAAGGCTTAGGGCTGCGGCGGATTAAAAACATGACAATTATGGCAAATGCCGTAATTGTCGCATCTAAGCTGTCTTCTTTTTCGTTTTTAGGATTCCCTGATATGAGGGAATCCAAAATTTAAGAAAATAAAAACGGTCATATCCGGCTTTCTGTTTTCCAGATAAGCCTGATAAAAAATATATATTTACAATAAAATTTTATTTTTGGAAATATTATTTAGTTTGAATTTATGTATTTTGGTTTTGTGAAAATTTAGAAAAATAAATTTAAAAAATCTGAAATAACATCTATCTGTGGATGTGTATGAAAACAATTCTGGAAAAATTGTAGTCAAAACAATTTTCAGGAATCATTTCTGAATCTTAAACGGAAGGCTGCTTTTTTATAAAGCAGCCACTGTTTCAGATCTGCTGCAGCCCTAGAAAGGCTTTCTTTCTCAGGAAGACTAGAAAGTTCATCTTTATATTCCAACAATAAAAATTTAACTTTTAAAGCCTTTTAAATTTTTAAATTTTATGTAAACGATAATTTTAAAACTTAACGAGGAAGATAGAATAGTTGCTTATAACATATTAAAGTCCATAATAAACTCATACACCAAAGATATGGTAAGGCTACAGTTCCAAAAAATCATAGCCATATCTGAGACAAATGGCTGCTTTATTACAAAGCAGCCACTGTTTCAGATCTTCCACAGCCCTATATCCAACCGGTTCTGACCCCTTATTTAAACACGGAATCCCCTCTCCAAAATGAACCATGTAACGTCATTGCATTTGGCTAGCTTCCCCGTTATCTTCCTTTGAAAGATATCACTGATCTCAGTTGTAGTCAATACCTGTTCAGATTTCCCCAAAAAGATATGCCGCCAACCAGATTCTTCACCAATATAGTACCCAGCATCTTACTTCTTTTTATCCCAGAGAAAGACCTCCATATAGGAGATACCTTATCCAGTAAACCCAACCCAAGCAGCTCCAAGAGCATCTCAAGAATACCACCCCAACTTTAGACTAGTTTCAATCTGCAATGCAACAGTGAAGTATAGATATAGCTCACCACAACCAACATGATGTACAATGCATACCCAAAAGGGATATCATCTACCAGCATCCTAAAAGTACGGAAAACCTCTCCAACCAGATATAAAAAATATCCCCTAGGCTAGGTACAGATACTGTTGGTAATATATACCCACCCCCCATGATGCAGGATACGTAGCTATATCATCAGGAGTATAGTTGAGGAACTTCCCAGCACTCAAAGCTTAGAGCAACCCAATTCTAGGACAGGTAAAATAAATTAGAGAGGGCGATACCAGACCAGACAAGCTGGTCTGGCTAACCAAATATAACCTTGGTAGATAGCTTGATTCTTAAATTCAGCTTTAGATAGGGCTAAAGGGTACAGCAGAGGGATCATAACCATAGGTTGGATCTGTAATAAGTCAGTGGTCTGTCATGGTGAAGTAAAGCAAGAGGTTGTCATGATTGATTGGATGGGGAATATGCCCCCAAATAAGGATGACATTACTAATGATGAGGAGACAGTGTGTATTTACTTGGAGATAATGACCTTTAAAGAGAGAGTATGGAAAGGTGCAACCTATGATGGTGCAGAGTTGATCATAGAAGGCTTTTATTTTTCCCACAGTCAAGGGGTCAGCTGCATAGATGGGTCCACCCTCAACTTTACAAGTTTTGGGAACCATTTCAGGAGGGGTGGCAGATCTCTGGAATTTTGGATGGCAAAAATTCAGAGCCTAACAGCCTTGCCATTAAAAATCTTATGGGAAGGATACTTTATTGAATTTAGAATATCAAACTACCAAGGTATTTTAGTAAAGTTTGTGCTACTTAAAGCCTTTGGGATACATCTTGATGGGGTGGCATCCTTGTGTTTGGTATTCTGTCAACTTACAGATACCACCAATAGTGGTTCTGTAAGCTTTTACCTCTTCCCCTTGGGGGCTTTGGTCTCAAAACAAAATAATTGGAGATGGGATAATTGAGCATGGGTATCTTTGCTCTACTTGGACTTGATTCTATTTCCCACCCACATGTGAAATTTTTTTAGACTTAAATCTATAATTTTCACAAGCAGAAAGGGCTTTGAAGACCGTTTTTTTGGGTGGAAGGCTTTGGCCTAGTCACACCCAAAAAGACTATGTCTGTGACAAGGTTAGTCTTAAAGATGATCAGGGTAGTTGACTTAAGGTCATGGGATATAGAGTATAAAAAAGACTTCTCTAGGCAGGGCTAGGTAGGGCCCATCAAAGTATTGAAAACACACAGGAGGAGAATAATGGTCAGTTGAAAATGCATCTTATTGAAACTGATCTTGGAACCTATAAGGGTTCAAGAAGCCAGAAAACATTATATAGACACATAGATCCTTTTTCACCCAGTTAAGTGAGGAATAGATTGTTGAGGCTATTGAAGGGCAGGTTAATCAGGACAGATCCTTTTGGGGGGTAGGTGAATATCTAAGCTCAGAGGAGAAACAGAAAATGCTGTCCCCAATATTCAATCCCAAACCTGGTAAAATTGATATTTTCTGGATAGGCAAACTCATAACATCAATCATATAAAGCAAGTTTATATTGCTAAATCATCTTGCCGCTGAAGATAATTGGGGGCAACCCATCAGCTTTAACAGCATTCTGGAGTAAGAGCCTGCATTTACCTTTATTTTGTCTCCTTGACAACTAGGCTTATGAGGGTATGCCCCTGTAGAGTTATGGGATGGCTCTGGTTAACCCTTACTTCTTTCCTAGGGCCAGTCAGAGCTTCAGTGTCTCATTTATGATCAGTTGATTGGCTTAGATGATCTTTTATTGGCTATTCTTTTTGGGATGGATCCTGATGGTGCCCCAGGTTTTTAATTGGCTTGGTCCAAGAAGCTGGGTTGGGGGCAATGCTACTATTAAATGTAGCAGATTTTATAACTGAACATCCAAATAACCAGTTAAAACAGCATCACACCTCATTGTTTATAGCATGTCACAAATTTTGCTATCTAAACTAGTTGAATCTACTAGCTAAAGTTTATCTAAACTAGAGCAAAGATAAAATATTCTATTATTCCTGAGATTATTTGAAATTTACTAAACACCAGCTTCAATTGCTAAAAAACACAATATCAAAGTATAATTGTTGAGTGTAGGGTTAAAAGCCAGGTTTATTAAACCTGTATGGGTTGATAATAGGCCTGAAAATTCCAGCTCAACAGTGGCATAGCAATGAGATGGTATAAATCTGCTTTGGGGTCCATTATCTAACTTTATCAATGAGTTAATCCCGTTAAATCAAAAGAAAATAGTCAGGGCTTCAACTTTGTAGCATATATCAGGTTTAAGAGCTGCTGAGAGAAAAATACTCAAGCCAACCTAAAGCAAAATCATCTTGGTTGAAGTGAAGTCAACTCAAATTAAACCAAAATTAAAGATCAAGGAGTTTATATAAAATGAAAATAGATTTGGATCCCTTTGTATTTTTATGCTGAGTCAAATTTGTTCTAAGCTGAATCAACTCTGATTTAGGTTGGCTTGGTTTTTTATTTCAACAGCTCTTAAAACTCATGTAGCTGTTCCAAATCTGATCCAGAATCTGGCCTATGATAAATGAGAATATATATAAGCTGAAGAAAGTATTATCAATTCACCAAGAGCTGTCAGGCCACCCTCCAAGGGTTTAGCTGGCATCAATTTTAACCAGCATACCACCACAAAATCTTTGATTGGCCCATCAATCTTCTGCAGGGTATCAACTACCTTTAACAAGGATTCACAACCATTAGTAATGGCAAAGTAAATGTTATTAACTTCTCAATCAATCATTAATGGTCATACTCCAGGTTAAAAAAATTAGTATCTTATGTCATAGATTTTTGAATCCAACTGTTATTGATGTGCTCTCAGTGAAATTGGAGCTCTTCCACCAGTGACAAAGTTCTTGTACTCCCCCGTTACTTTCTAAGTCAGCCCCTAAAAAATAGCAACATATCTGATTCCCTATCCTGTCTAGGTAGGAAGGTGGGTCTATTACACTCACATCTGTGGTAATTGATACTACCATCCAACCTCAGGTTTATGGCGGTCTTAATTGCTATTTGTACAACCTTTGTAAGAAATTTGCATTCAGCCCTCCTTAACTTCCCTCTTACTATGGGAAGTTTTTTACCCTTCCCAGGGTTGCAACTGAGATCAACTCCTTGTCTGACAACTTATCTTACCATGAACAGGGATTCTCAGTGACTTTATTTATTCTTTATCTAACAATATTGCATCCCTTGCCTTTGATGTTAAAATAACGGCTAATAATTCCCAATAAAAATTGAATCCAATTCCAGCCAAGCACCCTTGACAAGCTGTTTAAAATCTAAACTGTATTTGGATCATGTCAGCCCTGTGTGGTCCTTTGGCTTCCCTTTACATTATAATAACTTGCAACTCTCAACAAACCCAGTATACTATATCAAACCTCTGCTCTTTCTCTTTAGACTGTTGTCTCCCACCTTGTATACTGAACAATTATTAGTTTGGTTGCACCACTGAATTACAGCTAGTGGGGAGCTTTACTGTAGTCCCCTCCCAGGGCTTCAAGATATGTTGTCCTTATTAATCCCTGGGGACTAACCACATGATATACCAGGCATAAATAAAATGTTGGCATCCTCTGCTGAGTTTATTAAAAAATCTCAAAATTGCACAAATAACGTTTGATCCAGCAAATCAAGGGTGGAAGAAAAGAATAACCTCAAAGACCCAGATTGAGATGACTTGGACCTTGACCTAGTTCCAAGGATCCTAACAGTGAGACCAAAGCTGCTAACCAAGATGCCCCAATCCCCAGGGATAAAATCTGTGGTTGGGTTGGCACAGAAAGAAAGTACCAAATAGGAGACTACCAATATCTTATGTGGGCCTGGGATGGGCAAATAATATTCTGTTTTACCTTTGCCAGCACCAGGGAAGATCAGCTGGGGCTCTAGGTTACTCCTGGCCAGAAAACTGATCAGACCTCCACCTCTTGATATCAATCTCAGCATTAACCAGGTTACTGGTACAGAGCAGCACAAAATAATTATCTGGCTGTTAATAATCAGAAAATAAATTACGTATTAGATTTATTGGGGTTTCTGTATCAGGGGTTAAGCCATTAAGGTTTGGTGAGAAAACCAGATATGATCCCTGATCTGATTGAAGTACAGCAGGGGAAAGTAAAGGTTGGATTTGAAGCAGGTTTATAGCAAAAAATAATCCATCATCTTGTTGAGATTATACTTCTGAGAAGTATAATAAACAAATAAAAGGGGAAGATTTAAGAGAAGAATGATACTTTATTGAATATAGATATAGAATGTTATATAGTACCATGGAGAGCCACATACTGTCCGTGTACGTCATGATAGTCATGTGGCTTCTCTGAGTAATGTTCCTCTTAGGTCACAAGGCTTAATCAAGTTGTGTTCTGCTTAGGAGCTGGATTGTATGATCCCCGTAATAGATGGTTGAATGATAAGGGTGCCACGGGTCTATTGATTAGACAGGGAGCCATTTGGTGAACTACTTGGGGCGTTAATTCCCCGAGAGGGAGTAATTGAATATGTTGCAACATCTCCCCCTGGGGTGCTGGAAGGCGGAGCCTTGGGGACCTTTTTCATAGAGTTGGGGATGTGTGCCTGGTACTGGTCCAGTTTGGCGTTGGGAACAGAGAGTCTAGAGTTTTGTTGGGTGGTTCTAGCTTTGCACAGACGGAGGCAATTGTGATGCATATGTTTCAGTTTGGTTCACGCTCCAATGCCCTTGATGAGGTAAGTATTGTTGGGTTTAACTTCCATAACAATTCCTGGTCCGCGCAATCCTGGATTCAACTTGTGCTGGTTGTGGTTAACAACCCAGATCTTGTTGCCGGGCTGGAAACTTTCCTGTTATAGGGGGATTGCTTTCCTCTTGACTCTTTTATGTTCCATTTCCTCTTGGTCCTTCCTAGCTTGTTGTACATTGGGGTCATTGGCTTCTGGCACTTTCTTGGGTAGCAGTAACCTGGGTCCTGCAGCTGTACTAACGAGAGTGGGCTTTTGCCCATAGACTAACTTGTATGGACTTTTGCCAGTATTGTGGTTGACCCAAGTTTGGCAGGCCATGAGTGCTGTTGGGAGCATATCAACCCATGATTTTGGATTGTTAGCAGATAACTTACTGAGGGCTTCCACAAGTGCGCTGTTTAGTTGTTCTACTTGTCCATTTGCTTGCAGGTGGTATGGACTGGCTGTGATGTGTCTTATCCTGTTCTTGGCGAGGTAGATGTTAGTGTCAACGGCTTTAAGTTTGGTGCCTCCATCCGTGATTAGGAGGTCAGGCTTCCCAAATTTGCCTATGATTTCCTTGCTAATGAACCGTCTCATGTTGTTGCCTTTGTGCTCCTTTGTGGCTTGTGCCACTGGCCACCTGGTTGCATAGTCAATAGCTGTTATGATGTAATTTTTCCCTTTATTTTCACCGGGCATTGGTCCTACAATATACAAAAACCATACCTTGAAGGGTTGTGTGATGGATATGGGTACCACTAACTTGGGTGGTGCTTTGGTTTGGGCGTACTTTTCACAGACTTTGCACTGCTCCAGTACTTCTTTGATATTGTCTAGCATGTTGGGCCACCAGTAGTGTGTTTTAAGGTACTCATGTAGGTTCCTGCTATGGGTGTGTCCCAAGACTCTATGATACCTGAGTATGGTGTCAATCTTCTGAGTTGACAGAACGTAGGGTACAGTGTCACCGCTAGGAAATATTTGGTGTAAAGTTCCATATATGTTTTTGAACAGATGTTTGTTCTTGAGGACCTTTTCTTGTATGTCCATGGGGGTGCCTGGTGGAAAGCCTTCCTGGAGATTCCCCATGATGAGCATGGGCCAGTCAGGAGTGCCATTAGGATTAAGGGCATGCTTGCTGTACAACCTTGATAGGGCGTCTGTGGTAAACATTTCTTTGCCTGGTTTGTATTCAATTTGCATGGGGTATCTCTGTATGAGACTCATCCATTTGGCTTGTCTTCTTGATAAATACTGTTGGGTTTTGAAGAACACCAGTGATTTATGATCAGTGAGTACCTTGAATGTTTGAGCTCCTTCTAGATAACAACACCATTTTAAGAGACAATGTATGATGGCCACCAATTCTTTTTCATGGATGGGGAATCTTTGTTTGCCATCAGATAACTTTCTTGATTCATATGCCACAGGGAGAAACTCCTTCTCTGCGGTTTGGATGCAGAGTACTCCTCCTATAGCGCAGTTGGAGGCGTTGGTTTCTAACTTGTAGATCCCTTCTTGGTTCAGATATTGGAGGATGGGTGCTGTGACCATTCATTCTTTTAGCTGGCAGAAATGTTGGTCTTGTAATGGGTTCTATACAAACTTGGTTGTTTTGCCTGTAATAGTTGATAAGGGAGCTGTTAGAGTGCCCCAGTTGGGGATGAATCTCCTGACGTGGGCAACCATGCCTAAGAAGGTGCGGAGTTCACTCTTGTTTCTGGGGGCTGGCATTTCCGTAAATGCCGCGTATTTTCTCCAGGTCTGGTTTGATCCCATCTTTGCTAACAATGTGGCCAAGGAAGGGGAGTTCTGATAAGAAGAAGTCACACTTTGACAGCTTGGCAATGAGTTGGTTTCCTTGAGGGTGCGGAGGACTAGGCAGACGTCTTCCCAGTTTTGTTTTAAGGTTAGGCTGTAGATGATAATGTCATCCAGGTATATAATTGCTTGTTTCCCAATGTGTTCTTTGAAAACCTTGTTCATGAAAGTCACAAAGGTACTGGGGGCATTTGTCATGCCAAAGTTAAGGACAACACATTTGAAGGATCCATACTTGGTTCTGAACGTTGTCTTTGGAATGTCTTCAGGTTTCATGCAAATTTGGTGATACCTTGCTGTCAGATCAATTTTTTTGAAGATTTGGGACTCCCCCAGGGCGTCAAAAAGGTTGTCAATCAGGGGCAGGGGATACCTGTTCTTAATTATGACCTCATTGAGCGCTCTGTAGCGGGTGACTAGGAAGAGTCCTCCATCTTTCTTGGCCACAAAGAAGACAGTGGCACCAAAAGGTGAATTTGATGGCCTAATGAGGCCTTTGTATAGTGCTTCATCAAGGTAGGCTTTTAGGGTGCCGTCTTCTTGGGGCGTTAAGCGGTAGATAGGGCGTGCCTTGGGTACACTTCCTTTGAGGTTGATTTTGTGTTGTATGCTGCGGTTGGGTGGTAGCCCGGGCAGTGATTCCTGGAAAACAGAGGGAAATTCCTTAATTAGCTGGTCACAGATGTAGTCATTTTCACATCAGGCTTTTGTGCTCTTAAAGTGAGTAATTTTGTATCTACAGGTGTTCCAGTTTATTTTGCTTGGGTCTGTTTTCTCTTCTGTTTCCATTATTTTCACAAACATGTGGTTGCGCATAAGGGTGTCAAGGTGAGTCGGGTAGATGTGATGGTGTACTTTGCCACACTGGATGGTGAGAGTGGCACTGTCCCAATCAATGTGTGGTTTGGTCTTTTGCATCCAATCTAGGCCTAATATTACATTGTACTTAGGGATTGGTATGATAAGACCACTGATTGTTGTTTGTACATCTCCAACTTGAGCGCGGAAGGGTTTTGTCTCTCTGGTGACTGGGGTACTTTGGCTGTCTATCATGATGACTTTCCTGACACTGCTCTGTACTGTTGGTAGTTGAATGAGGTTGGCAAATTTTTTTAACAAGAGATTGGTCTGCTCCAGTGTTGAATAGTGCTGTGCCTTGGTATCTGCAAAAATGGAAAGGACAGGTAAGGAGTTTATTTCCAGTTTGGGCGGCAAACAGTAGAGGATTGCTGGAGGGTACTTGGATCATGGTAATTGAGTCCATGTCTTGGTCCCTGTATGAGTCTTGTGAGTTGGGGGAGGGCAGCTTGCCTAAGCACTCCCCTGAGCTTTTCCATCCTTGTTGGTGTCTTTAGTGCTTGTCTGGTTGGCTTGGACTGTACAGTTTCCAATTTGAGGGTGAGAGTTATTGGCTCAGTTATTTTGCTTATTGGGACGGATGTCCTTTTTGGCAGTAGGACTCTCCTTGCGTTTGTTAGACGCATGTAGATCATCAGCTTTCTGTGCAGCGCGTTTTCCTTCTAGGAATGCATCCTCAAGGTTTTTGCAACAGGTCATGTCAAACTGACGTCTAATGTGCATAGGGAGGCCGTTGTAGAAGTCCAGGCAGGGCCCAGGTTCATCAAAGTTGATGGAGCTAGGGGCACAGTTGTGTAGGTCTTCATATGCTGCAATGTACTATTCAATAGCTCCTGTCATTTTGAAGGTTCAAAGTTCTGTCATGATTACTATGTTGGAATCCTTCATGGTGAACTTTTTGAGGAAGGCATCTTTGAACATTTCTCAGTTCTCTTTTTGGTCGGGATGTTGGGCTATCCACCCGCTTACAAAACATGATGCTGTTCCTGTGATGTGGAGGGAGACTTCACTGAACCAGAGTCTGCGGGGGTTATTTTACTTGTTCAAACTTGCTTTCTTTGCTATTGATCCAGAAGGAGGAGTTTTCACGGTGTAGTCCCGCAAAGGTGCCAATTTCTGCTTTACTTAGACGTTGAAACACAAGATAGGGTATTTCAGATTGTTGTGGTGCTGTTACGGCGGTTACAATGGCAGGTAACAACTTGCAGGTTTAGAGGGTGTTGTACTGTTCTACAGGGATAAGGACTTTGTACACAATAAAAAAGCCGTTGGGGACTTCTTGTCCTTCTTTGTAGTCTCTCCAGCCTCTGGGGAGTACCATTGTTTGTCTTTTTCTTTGGAGGAATTTTTCCTTAAGTTGGGTAGGTATGGATAACCTACCTGTGCTACCACTGTCAATATTATACTTCTGAGAAGTATAATAAACACATAAAAGGGGAATATTTAAGAGAAGAATGATACTTTATTGAATATAGATATAGAATGTTATATAGTATCATGGAGAGCCACATACTGTCTTTGTATGTCATGATAGTCATGTGGCTTCTCTGAGTAATGTTCCTCTTAGATCACGAGGCTTAATCAAGTTGTGTTCCGCTTAGGAGCTGGATTGTATGATCCCTGTAATAGATAGTTGAATGATAAGGGTGCCACAGGTCTATTTATTAGACGGTGAGCCATTTGGTGATCTATTTGGTGAACTACTTGGGGTGTTAATTCCCTGAGAGGGAGTAATCAAAGATATTGCGACAATCTCCTAAAAGTAGTATTTAAGTATAACTATATGCATGTAGACCATGAGCAAGAGAAGTAGGACAGTTATATAAAAGCCCCAACCTAAAGGTAAAGGGGGATCTAGACTGGGGACAGAAACTCTAGAGTGATATAGATTCACCCACAAGCTCTTATTGTGATCCCCAGACAGGGTGAGGGGGGAGAAACTGTAGAGATTAGCTCACAATACAACCCAAGGCAGCAATAAATAAGGCTGGTGGAGATGAACCCAATGACTTTAAAACCATACCCTGGAAAGGTTACTAAGTATGTCAATAGTTTATCATGATTAATAAGCAGGGTATGTGTTTTCAAATCCAAGGACTAGGGATCTCTAGACTTGGGGCTGATTTATTCACCCCAATTTCCCAGTCTAAGGGATAGGGTGAGAACCCATCCCTATCTTATATCAGCTTAATCAAATTCTATTATATCAAATTTTGAAGCAAACCTTATACATTTGAATTGAGATTAAATACCATCAAGTTGGGCTGCTTGTTCTCACCCCTTTTGGATAAATTGCCTAGATAATCTCTACCAGGTGCTAAAAGAGCAATACAAGGGGGTTCAAAGGCATATTTATTATAATCTAGATGGATCCAACAACTACAGAGCTGCATTAAAATTATGGAACTTTGCTGAATGCCTCAAATGAGTGTTGCAGCTATGTACCATTTGGGGCAAGGATAAAGATTGGTGTTATAATCAGACTGTCTACAATAGTTTCTCTGCTCCATTTCTTTAGGGTAGCTTATAAAAAAACCCCACATATTTGGTAACTATCTGAAGAAAATATCAGCAGGAAATCAATAGCTAAGGGTGTTTAAGAGTTGGAGATACTATTCTGCAATAGCTCAATCTAGAGTCATCACCTGGGTGAAAGTTTGGACAAGGGGATACTATATCTATCAGTCCAAATAAAGAATAATTGGAGAGAAGAAGATTTTCACTTTATGTGGTAGTCAAAATTCTAGGTGCCTAGGCAACTGCTTATGAGAACTTGTTGGCACAGGAATTGTTTAGAGGACAGCAAAAACTTTTCTCAAAAGCAGATCACATATTAAAAGGATTAATAATTTTTGGTTAAACAAGACAACTCATCAGTGAAATATTGATGCCTTGTACTAAACTTTAGCAATTTAACAGAAAAACTTTAAATGCTGGTCTTTGGATTGGAAAAAATTTTCAGAGAGAAAGAAAATAATTTGGCCCTCAAATGAAGAGGATGATCATTGGTTGAGTTTGAGGTCTATTTCAATGATGAGTATCATTTGCAGAAGAACATGAAAATTAATTGAACAGAGAGTATCAATAGTGGTAATGATCTAGGGGCTTAAATTTCAAGAAAAAGATAACCTTTTCAATAGATAAAGAATGATAGGAATAGTAAAGCCTTTGATAAAAAATCTTCTTAAAAGGAAATGATTGGAATAAGGAGAGAGAGACAATGTGTCAGGCACCCACCCACTTGGAAGTAATCTTCCAAGATGGTGAATGATTGCAGAGGAATTTAGACCAGTCATAAGAGATCCCACAGGTAGAGACACCATCCCAAGGAGAAATAGCTCTCTGAACAGGCGGTAATGGCCCAAAAGCGGATTGAAGCAACCTAGGAAGAAGTACACTCCTAGATAGCTTAGTAGGAAGGCTGACACCAACTGAAGAAAGACCTGGGGCTTGGCGGGCTTCTTGACGGACTGATAGTTCTGAGGTGCTTCCTTTCAGGGAGGATTGTGAGACAAGGGGGGTTGCAGTATACCAGACTCCTGGTATTAATTGACGCCAGGAGTTATCCAAGAAATGGGCTTTGGTGGAGGTACCAGAGTCAGCTTGTGTACCCTGAAAAATGCTGGCCTTGACAGCCTGCAACAAGATCATCCAGAAAAGCCATTTATACTCAAGGGACTCCAAAATGAAAGTCTTGGGTAATCTCATGGTTAGGATTTAAAAGGGTTAAGCCAAGCTAAAATAAACAGTAATTCACTTGGGGTGAATGTAGACTTTATTGATTGAACAATTATTAAAATATAACTCACCAGCCTTATATAGCATGGTAGTAAGAAAATAGTTTGGATGAAGAATAAAGGAGATCAGTAAATTTGGAGATGAATCTGAGGAATTTGGGGCAACTGCAACTTAAGATAAAGCTTTGTAATAGAATCAGCATGGATATAACCTCAGAAACACAAATAGGAATTTTTGCTGTAGTTATTTGCCTACCAAGCACTGAGGAAGCCTTAGTTTGCCCCACCTGATGGCTGGGGAACTAGAGAAGGAGAGACAAAGGAATCAGTGTTTTTTGGTACCAGAAATTAAAGCAATAGCCTCAATTATTGTGGGAACGTCACCTAAAGTGTTTAAAATCAAGTTCAAAGTGAATTTGACAATGTTTGATTGGCCACTAACTAATTCAAAAGGTAATGATTGGCTGTATACTAATTTTTTACATTCTTTTAGATGGCTGTTATCTTAGTGTAAAGTAGACCCAGGTTCAAATCCCGTTGACAACAATAATGAATCAAATGAATCAACCGGTTTAGAGGCATCAGGTAAACAAGAAAATATACTACCCATTAAACCTTGAAAATTATGAGATCTAGAAAACTAAATAGGGGGAACAAAGTCCCTTTCAATATTTATACCTGAATTAGTGACAGGAATATCATGGAATGATTTCCTGACACAATGTGACGGGAAAAATTTTCATACCAGAGAAGAAAACTGGTATATTGATACCAATAATTAGACATAGAGCCTCTAATTAAGTCCTGAATCTACAAGGTGAATAAGACCACAAAGTAAAGTAGAAAAGCTGAAAGGAGGTTAAAGGGTTCTTACCCTTAAAAAGCATAATGAAGGGAAAATTTTGCCCTTAAAATATTTCCCTTTATAAATATGAGTAGTTTTGAAGTGGTTTTATACCCTGATGCTGATCAAGTTGAGAAGTTCAGAAGAGACAGTAGGCTCCTCACTCAGAGCCAGTCAGCTGATGCAGATTATTTGAAGCTAACTAAGGGTATACATATAACATCAATGTGATAATAGTTTCTCTAACAAGAGTTTTACAGACTGTTTGGAGTGTTTTAACAATCACAGGAAGAGTACCGCAATATTGACTATATGCTTTATGCTGCTAGGTCTAGGATGTTTATTGAAACCCGCTTGGAGGATTATACTCACCTGTAATTACAGCCTCAGAACTTACTTTCTAAATAATTGCACTTGAAGCCTTATACCCCAACCAAGCTGGAATCTTTCCTTGACCCAGGACACACTTTGATGACCTCTGGGCAGCAGCAGGTGCATCATAGGGCCCCAATTTTTTCTAGACAAATGCAGAAGGTCAATTGGTGATAATTTTATATGTATAATCTTAATGAAAAGAAGAATTGTTGGCTAGGGATTGAAGAAGCTTAATTCATCAAGTGATTGCAGACAAACATATGCAACCAATTTGATTATCCTTGTAGAGAACAGGGTATTAACCAGATAAATATACACAGGAGTGATGCGCCATGGCGTTGCCAGCAATGATAAGTTAAGCAAAAGCACCAGCAGACCTGGAGTAAGCGCTGATGTACCAGCAGTGCTTGGAATAGGCAATGAGACACCAGTAGTTTAAACCTGAAGAACCAAGGTGCCAGCTTTTGGGGGGGGATAGCACTGAGGCACCAGACTTGGTTTGACTTGCAACCCAACTATAACATCAACTTGAAGTTTGAATGCAGATGGTTCCAAGTAAAAAAAGGAGCGCTGGCTGGTGAGCTAGACAGGGATGTCTGATGCTAGGTGTCACAGGATTAAAGACTGTAGCTCAGCATGAAAATTTGCCCCTGTTTCCCACCAGAGCAGCAAAATGCCTACAGGGGGCTGGAATTTCCTAGAAGAGATTGTTGGTGGGTACTGGTAATTAAAGAAGGAATCCCCTTATATAGGGCACCAACAGTGGGCAACAAGGGGGCAGTTATAGTCATTTCCCTATTAGAATACTATTCAATAAACATAAATTCTACCAAAATCCATATCTGGAAAATGACTATGGAGTGCTTAAATTTATTGCCATCCCGCCAGTTTGTGCCCCGCTCTACTGATAACTCTGTGACTGTACTACAGTCACTGCTGAGTATTTAGCCAAATAAATGCTCCAAAATATAAAGATATTCTGTTTTTGCTGTTTATTGCATATAGATAGGGTTGATTGGAATTCTTAAGGTAAAGGTTCCTAGAAACTGGATATCTATGTTCAATAAAAGAACAGAATATGGATGATCAGTTAGGTTAGGCTAACTAGAAAAATTGAGGCAAGATTGGCCAAATCAATCTTGGAGACTAGGCATCTCAAAAACGGGTTAATTAATTGGGAATATAATTGATGAGGTCTTAATTATGTTGGTTAATGGCCTTGACTGTGTCAAGAAGTTTGGTCAAGGTTAGCCATAAGGAACCCCCTAAATTTTGGGTTAAAAGCGCTGCTTTGGCAAATTCATTGGGTTAGAAGCGCCGCTGCACCTCCTGATTGATTTGAGAAGCGCCAAGGCGCCGCCTGGGAAAATTACTAGGCGCCGCGGTGGCGCCTGGTTTGAGTTTTGAAGCATTTTAATGGGGTTTAAGGCAAAAAAACTATTAAATGCAAAGATAACTAAATAAAGGCAAGGGTGCCTAGGAATTCAGGTTTGATCAGCTGGTTCCCAGTTGGAACACTAATAGCTGAGTTTTGGGATGTGTAATATACAAGGTTTTGGCGCCAGGAGCTGGGGAAGCTCCATTCCAAATTGGTACATTGAGATGAATGGCGTCAGGTGACTCCTTCTCATTGTAGGTTAATTCTCATAGGTTGAGAATTGTTGGTGATCTTTTAGGTAAAGATCTATGCTGGATGACTTGAATGTCATAGACCACGTGATGTAAATCATAGGTTGATTCAGGAACCAGAGGGGTTTTCAGCCGTATATGCCCCAAATGGTATATAAGCAAAAACAGTTAAAAATTAATAAACATTCATTCAAATTGTCAATTTTGACGCTTTCCCCTCACCTATTTTTCAATTATTATGTCTTCTTTGTTAAAATTTTAAAGGGCCAAATTTGGAGTACTTTGTGTGGAGACTGCTGCTGCAAGGAAGGAGGTTCCTACAAGCTCTTTGGAGGAAGCTTGGAGGTCACCAAGACTGTTCCTGAGGAGACTTTGGTGGAAGTAAAAGCTGCATTCAAAGAGTTATATTCCAATTACTTTGCAAAGAGGGGACTCCCACCCAAGGAAACCAAATATATGCATGGGACGCTTGGAACCTGTTAGTAGGGTGGGACAAAATCTTACAACAAGTAAAAGAAATGGCAAACCGTGAATTTGAGGAGTTAAGAGCAAAAGAGGAAAAAAGTGTTGAAATCATGGCTTGTTGGAGGGATGATAACAAAGTGTTGTCTCATAAAATTGCCTCCCTGGAGACAAAGCTCCTTGAAGCTTTGTCATAGAAAGGTAATGGTAATAAGAGTCAAGGGCAGGATAATGGTAGGATGGACTGGTTAGGCCTGGATCTACCACAGAACTGTACAGCTGATTCTTATTGTATTTTCCAGATTTTAGCTCAGCTCTACTTCCTTGCCATTGAAAAAGATGCTGGGTTCTAATCCCTATACTCTTTAGTTTGGTTAAGTGACCCGCCATCCCCAGAACATTGATCCTTTCCAAGGTTCTCCTGCCCCATTGGGCTTGATGGGGGCGGCAAACGTTTATAGATGGCTAAATGACAAACAAAGATTGGCAAGCTGTTTGCGCCACCTCTCATTTCAACATTGCCAGACCTCCAGCCCAATTTCTATTGATGAGTAAGGATGGCCCTACATCCCCTAGATGCTTAACCTGACCGACTGTATCCATCCCATAAATATAAATTGTGGCTAGTGCCAGCTCCAAACCTCTTTATAGAGATCATGCTATTTTTTGATACATACTATTCAAACTTTAATCTAGCACTGCAATTGATCTGGATTGATACAGGCAAGGGTTGAGAATCAATGATAAATGGAGGGGGCTTGGTGTCTGGGTAGTTTCCATAGGGCTTGGCACCAACTGCCCCAGTTGCCCAGCACAGGAATCAGGGGAAACAGTGCAGAGATCAATGGGGTTGACAAATTTGACCCAGACCGTTGATATGGAATGGGTTACAGCCGCTTTCACAGAGCCCCGGGGTCCAGGTATCCCAGAGAAGTTACCCTGGGTAAGCTGAAATGACCTTGGTGCCACTCAATGCTGGGTTTGGCTCCCGGGGACGACATCCAGGAGGGCACATCGGGAACCCTTTATTCCAAAAGGTTTGAGGTCCGAAGCTAGCCTTGGGTTGGCTAGCAGGGCAAAATTAAGGACATATGCCTTAATTTCCTGGAATAAAGGAAGAAGAGCTCCTTTTGGCAAAAAGAAAGGGAAAGGCTTGAAGATTATACAAGCCAACACAATTGTGGATAAACTTGTCTTTATTAGGGAAAATGATTCTAAGTAGATAGTAGACTGTGAGTGTTGATCATTCACTTGGTAGACAGATTGGCTGATGAGGTCATTTTGAGCTGAACTTTTACCAGGGTCAGTCAGGTGCAGGTAAGACAATCCGGAATGGGTGGAAATTGATGTTGACCCATTTATGGAGGGTGAACATCTCTGAAAGTGAAAGCAAATCCAACCAGGTTGTTGTGAGGATCAATAGTTGAAGGCCATTTAAAAATGCCATGAATGGCGCAATTTCTGACAATGCTTGAGGTATCTACGTGAAGATGCTGGTGGGTTACAACTGCACCACCAGATTGGTGGCTGAAGTATCTCCTGGTGCATGGGATGTATGGCCACCTCGTGGCAATCTGTATGGAGTTTGGATATCAGATGCATATGATATAGGAAGACATGTACCTCTAGGTAGGGATCTGAACTGGTTGTATCAGGATTGATGGGTGTTTTAACCTGACTGATTGGAGATCTGATAAACCCCTCATTTTTAACCTTGGGATGGATACCATAAATCATGGAACCGGTAGATGAGCGCTAGGGTAAAGGTTAATTTATGATTCTATTTAAAAGAATGGATCATCTTGGTTAAAAACCCAGCTATGCCCCGGATCGGGTTGGTACCTTCTTCTGGTTTCTTAAAGTGCTGGACTGAGATCGGTCAAGCTACAGCGGGAAGTAGGATGTGGGTTCTTAGGCTCGATATGGTTGGGTTGAAGTGAGTCAACGGATATAGTTTTTTGGGATGTTTAGGCTAATAACATATCGCAATGCACGAATGGATGCTGTTATGCGTAGAGAAGTAAGATCATGTTGAATGGGAAATTAAAGTAGAAATAGTTATTTGGGGGTAAGATATTTATTGGGAAAGGGAATTGTTTTGGCAATCTGGTGGGGCGACAATACACAGCCATCCCGGGATGGAAGTGGTTGTACATGCAAACGATACATGGAGTTTGACATAAGGAAGAGGTTATCGAATGACAATCTGGGATCGTCTAATGATGTCAAGCGAATACGACAAGGTTTGCGATTTGGATTGATCTTGGATCACGTGGAGACAAGGGAACATGGATATTGATTCACAACCAATCTGGAACTGGACAATGGTGGTAGTAGCAACTGTTGTTAAGGGAATTTAATTAATTCAGCCTTCATATGTTAGCTACTTGAATGGCAATTGTGCCAGGGATGTTTAAAGATCCTCTGGGAAAGCTTTTGCTTGCATCTGTCAGCAGATGGGTTTAGCCGAGCTCACACAGGTCGGATATCGGATTCCAGTTTGGCCAAGCCCGGGAGGGTTGGTGGCTAGATTTCGAGGGTGGGATAGGGATGGTGGGGAGTCTTACATAATCAGGATCACCGCCCTTGGGAAGAGGCTTAGGTCCACTTAGCTATGGCCGTGTGGAGCGAATAGGTTGTGGCATAGCTTTAGCCATGGGGTTTTCGGATCGACGCTATCGCTTAGGCCGCCTCAGCTGATCGAGTGGCAAAAGTCTTAACGGAAGCTGCCCCTTCACCCGATTTTCGCTTTAAGGAACCGCTTGGTGCAGGTTAAAATAGAATTTATTGGTTCCTTGCCGGGTTAAAATAAGGATTTTAGAAAAAAATTCATCGGCTGCACTGGTCACTCGAGCTGGTTCGGATTGATTTATGGCCCTGGTACGTTTTCAAATCATGCATGTATGCTGCTGAATTAATTTGGCCAAGGAGGAGCTTTATTTTTAACTCGCATATAGTTACCTATGCAGCAATAATAGGGTTCGGGTTTATTAAAAGCAGTTGATTTGTAATCGGAAAATCCCATACCGAAAATGCAAAATTTAAGGAGTCTAGAGTGCTTTTACTTCATTAGCCCTAGGAAACAAAACCTTCCTTTTAAATCCTAATTAAAATAAAATTTTGAATCAAGGAGTATTCGTATGAGAACCAAATCTAGCTTGCCAATACCAACTGTCAGAATGGTGGTGAAATACTGTAGTGGAGAGTTCAAGTTGTGCAGGGATCTGCTTATCAGCGGGATAAACCTACCTCATGACTATAAAAGCATCACATTCTCAACATTCTCGTCACCATGTCTCTTTCATCCACTTCCGTCATCAAGCGCCGCCGACTTCAGTATTCCTCACAAGAATCTCCAATGACTGTCATCAAACGCAAGATCGAAGAAGGCATGGAAGATTCATTCCTCGTTGTTGACTTGGGCGAAGTCTTCCGCCGCGTCCAACTCTGGGAACAACACCTTCCCAACATCAAACCCTTCTATGCCGTCAAATCATGCCCAGACCCTGAACTATTAACCACGCTTGTCAAGCTCAACGTCAACTTTGACTGTGCCAGCCAAGGAGAGATTGCACTCATGCTCAGCCATAACATCCACCCAAGCCGCATCATCTACGCCAACCCATGCAAGCAACCTTCCCATGCCCGCTTTGCCCAAAACAACAATGTCCTCAAAACCACATTCGACAACAGCGACGAACTCTCCAAAATCAAAGCACACTACCCCACCGCCCAACTCTTCCTTCGCATCTTCCCCGATGACTCTGCTTCAAAGGTGCCCTTCAGCTCCAAGTTTGGTGCCGACGTAGGCCCAAACACGATGTCCCTTCTGCAGGAAGCCAAGAACCTTGGCCTTGACGTGGTTGGCATCAGCTTCCATGTCGGCAGCGACTGCCTAGACCCCGCCGCCTACATTGAAACCATCCGCCGCTCCCGCCTTGTCTACGACCAAGCCAAGTCCATCGGCATCAACATACACACCCTGGACATTGGCGGTGGCATGCCTGGCGCAAAGAATGACAAGGAATTCATTCAAATTGCCAAGTGCATCCGTGATACCATCGCAACCCACTTCCCTGAAGACATCAACCTGATTGCTGAGCCTGGACGCTTCATCTCAGCATCCACGTTCACCCTTGCCACAAACGTCATCGCCAAGCGCCAGGAAGCAGACACTTTCATGTATTACCTCAACGACGGTGTCTTCAAGTCATTCAGCGAGGGAGGATACATCCCCGCCATCAAATATACTCCCAACATCCTACAGCGCCAAAACACCACCACTGAAACATATCCCTTTACGCTATGGGGACCAGCCCTTGGTGCCAAAGACAAGATCAACACTATTGACACGCTCCGTCTTCCAGAGCTGGAAGTTGGCGATTGGCTCTACTTCAAGGACATGGGAGCTTATTCCATCTGCTTCAACATGGAATTCAACGGATTTGAACAATCCCCCCGCTTCTACACCAACACCGATACCGACAAGTTCCTTCAGCACATCTCCACCATCACTCCTCCCAGAACTCCTTAACTATATTTAAATCACAGAACCGATTAAACCCATATTCCAAAACTATACCATTCACAATCTGCCTTTCAACAACAGTTATCACATATCCTGATCCATGTCTGCTTTTTGACGCCATCTTATTTATCATCACCCCATTCAAATGGATGAGTTCCACATGGAACAATCCATCCAACTTACTTAGATACCCACTTAAACACATCCATTTTTAAAGAATATCCTTCCCTTCTATCTACTTCTTTCTCCACCACCTCCAAGTTGCCACCAAGGAACAGCTCTGCACTAAATCACTTCCTATCCACACCGCGCCATAGGTTTATCACTAATAATCATATATCAACTATCCACCAGATACCCTTGCCCAAAGGCAACCGCCATGGTTTATCTTACAAGCTCAAGCAGCCCATATCAAACACCAACAGCTATGCTCCAAGAGGACACTTATAACCCCAGCTCTTTAACCAATTAAACCCAACCAACCAGGATAAACCAGTTTTGGTCAGATTGAATCATAAAAGTTGAACCATCCCATGCACTGTAGATCCAGAACCTAATGCTAGAAATCCTGGATCGTCGAAACCAACCCCTAAATTTCGAATCAATTCCACAGGCAACTTGGCAGAGTTAAAGATAAATCAGTCAATAGGGTCGACCGCTTAATTCGATATCGCTTGATCAATTTAGCTCTGAAGATCTTTTTCGAACCCCCTGCTAAGATCCAGCCAATCCGAAAAAAAACCAAGCCTCACATCAACTAAAGAAAAGAGACATCGTAACTAACGGAAATCGCCAGGGTCGACATGATAGATGCACCGCAAATCTTTTTTATCGAGTGCCGGGAAAATGTCCAGAAAAAAACAGTAGCTATTCAATGATGGGTATATCCTGATAATTGGATCAATCAGGCCTTTTGCTCAAAGGAGCATTTCTGCCCTTAACCAAAGCAACTGTGGTGAGATCGACTCCCGGGTGATCAACTAAGAATTAAAGTGAGAACTCAGCTTTTTGCCCGATGACTCCTGGAAGTGGACACCTTTTTATTCCCATAAAAGTTAAAATTCCAATGAATCAAAAATAAAGATATTTAATATAGCACAATAACTACGAGATATAAGAAAATTCTAATTTTAATTTATTATACTTTATATAAGCATAACTGAAAATATCTCATACCTTGAAGATAAATTAACAAAACATAAGATACTTCTTACTAACCCACATTGAAACTGGATCTGAAAATTACCATTTATGCCTAAAAAGATTAGTACTATATAATCAAATTAAAAAAGTAAAAGTTTAAAAGTAAAAAGTATACAGGCAAAGCAAAGCAGGGGTTATTGGGCTAATTAAAGCCACCAGCAAGAGCTGTGGCAACATCTTAAAGGTACCTCTTGATCTCTGCCACCCTGCACTTTGTCTTCACCACCTTCTCAATATCCTCCTGTTAGTACTGCTCCTTGGAATTTTGCTTCTTGGGGGCCACCCGGTTGGCCAGGTCACAAAACTTGGAGACATCCCTGGCCTGCTCCTTGTGACCGTACCACACCCACCATTGAGTATTTAGCCAAATAAATGCTCTGAAATATAAAGTTATATCTGTTTTTTAGATTATTGTATGTAGATAGGATGGATTGGAAGACTTAAGGTCAAGATTCCTGAAAACTGGATATCTAGGTTCAATAAAAGAAGGCAAGATTGGTCGAGTCAACCTGGGAGAGAGATGTCTCAAAAAGGGCTTAATTAATGGGAAGGTTAATTAATAAATACATGGGAATATAATTTATGAGGATTTAATTATATTGGTTAAAATGCCTTGACTGTGTCAAGAAGTTTGGTTAAGGTCAACCATAAGTAAACCCCTGAATTTTGGGTTAAAAGCGCCACCTAATTGATTTGAGAAGCGCTGAGGCACCGCCTATCAATTTTTTCAGGTGCTGGGGCGCCGCCTGGGAAAGTTCCTGGGCACGGCGGTGGCGCCTGGTTTGAGTTTCAAAGCATTTTATTGGGGTTTAAGGCAAAAACCATTAAATTCAAATATAACTAAATAAAGGCAAGGAGGCCTAGGAATTCAGGGTTGATTGGCTGGTTCCCAGTTGGAACATTAGTAGCTGAGTTTTGGGATGATTAGTCCACAGGGGTTTGGCGCCGGGAGCTGGGGAAGCTCCATGCTGAATTGGTCCATTTGTCACAGTAAGTTCCATAATGCCGGGTATTGTCCGTCCAAGTAAGAAGGCACGGAAGGCCGGGAAACCTGTATTGAAATTGACCAAGTTAACGGATTTAAACCAAACAGTCAATCAAAAATGGGTCACGGCTGCTCCAGTATGCCAACTGAAACCAGCTCCCCCTTGTAAACTGATGTTGATAAATCAACGTAATATGAGGGTCACCCAATATAAGCTCACTAATCAGCATGGTTGTCAGAAACTGGTCATACAAGGGTTCTTTGCAACCTGGACTAGATACTTACTGGAAGATGCCAAAGGAATAGGAGATCAAGACTCAGATGGTATTGCTTAGTCAATTTTTCTGATATATATTGAATAATTTTCCCTGTTTCAACTCTAAGAGTTGAGTCCTCCTAAATTTACTCAATAAAAATCAATTATCCCAAGTTCTAATTTTCAATTTTAAAAATGCATCCTGTGCTTGGGTTGTTGCAGTATATCCCGTACAATCTGATTCTGAACAGAATCATTTCAGGAAGATGGGGCCCAGCATCAGGAACTTTGTTGGCGGCGCCGCAAAATGTTAATTTCAAGCCAGCTGATTTTGTAGCTCCTCCCTCCATTCCTGAAGATGAAAATTGTGTCACTTCTCAATGCCCAGAATTCTACGCTGAAGATGCATTGATGCTTTCCCAGGTCATTTATCTTGGTTTACTCTGGTTAGGATTGATTGTTCTACTTAATCCTGGAGTTACAATTGGAAAATTCACAAAAAAATATCTGAAGCCGCGTTGGTGGTTAATCATCAATTCTATTTGGATTTGGGTGGTAATTCCCCATCATTTAGAAACAGCATCATATTATCCAGTTATTTCTGTCACATTACTCAACTCTTCTACGTCTGAGTTTTTGGAAGCAGTTCATCATGAATTTGTGTTTCTTTTCTCCTGCTCCGTTGAGATATCTGCGTTTACCATGTTTATTTGCATCAGTTCATTTCTGAGTTTTCAGTTTGGATTTTTCTTTAATTTTTGGTTTCCATCTATGGCTGCAAATGAAGAGACTGGATCCTCTGTTTCCTATTTCCGTTGTGTCATGCCATTTTGGCATCCGGATTATTTTCCTACTCCACCCACTGATGAAATTTTGCGTGAAGTTTTGTCAGCTTTATCATTTTATTCCGGCTCTAGCCTAGTCACAAATCCCAAGTTTACCATGTGATGACAAAGGTTTCTGAAGATGCCCGTGAATGGTTGTTGTCTGCGGTGGAGCGCAATCCACATGTTTTAACTGAGAGTGCATCTCTATACCCTTTGCTAAAAAATTTGTGTGTACCTATTGAGGAGCTCAAAGTATATTGTAAGCTGTACGCCTTCCATCAGGGTACAACTCCGCTTTTGGTATTCCTTCCTCAGTTTCTTACCTACTGTCATACAATTGATGTTCCCAAGGTGAATAAACTTGCAGCGTTGTGGTTAGCAGTTGACCAGACTGCCCAGGATTTGGCATTTTGGGATTCCCCGTTAACCACAACTGAGGCCCTGGTAAGCCAAATTCTTTCTCTGGTCTCAAATCCGTCCACTTCCAAACAAGGTACGTTGGTAATTGAGGACAAACCCGCGGCGCGCTCTTGGTTTTCTGGTCCTAGCTCTGTGGCAGCCCCTTCCAGCCAAAGTCAGGGTCGTTCTTCTCATAGCTCTTCTCAGCTTCAATTGGCGGTGGTGAACAAACCCGTCCATGTGACTGAAGCCCCCGTGGTGTCCGGTCCTGATAGCTCTTTGGCGATGCTTCAGCACGTCATACCTACCAAGCCTTCCAAGGTTGTGTTTGAAGAGTTGCCTCTTGTACCCATTGATTGTAACTATCCCATTCTTCCCGCCACCGTTCAAGAAATGATCGAGCAATACTTCCAGGAGCATCTTGCCTCCTTAGCCGCCGTCCGTACTACCAAAGAGAAGCAAACTCCTGCTGAGATTGCAACCTTTACTGCCAATAAATCTACTTCTGGTTACTTCTTGTTTTATGGTAACATAGATAATGGTCAAACTATCTATCAACCAGCCATTTTACTGGATACAGGTGCCTCTGAGAACTTCATGAGTGTGGAGACTGCAGACTTGCTACAGCTTAAGTACCACCCTGGAATGCTTGTTAGGGGTGGAAACTGTCAAACGTTCCCCTCCTTCCAGCTGAAGAAGCCAGTTACTGCTGTAGTTGCAGGTCAGTCCTTTACTGCAAGGTTTTCTGTTTGCTCTACCCTGATGTATCCTATCATTTTGGGAGTGAGTTGGTGGAGAGATCATAATTTATTGACCTTACTGGAGAAAAATGAGCTGCAGGTGGAACACTCTTTGGGTATAACCATTTGTATTCTGCTGTTGGATATGTCTGAATTAGAGCAATCATCACAGACAATACAGTCAGTGCCTATCCCTGTCCCCGCAAGTTCAGATTTACCGGAATGCTTGCAACCCTGGTCTGCGGCATTCAACGCCACCAGAGGCAAGGTCCTTCCCAAGCACACTCAGTTTGACTTTGACTTTAAGGTCACTGTTGATCTGATTTGCATTGCATCTTCTATTTACCCTTTAACCTTGAAGGAAGACACATGTTTGGAAGAATGGACTCGCAACATGTTGGCAAAAGGCTACATTTTCAAGAAGGCTTCATCAATCTGCTCTCTGTTATTGTTTGTTCAGAAGTCTGATGGGTCCCTTTGTCCTTGTGTTGATTATGGGAATTTGAATAACATTACAATTCTGGATCCTTATCCTTTACCTCTTGAAGCACAGATCTCTAGATGTGTTGAGAAGGCCAAGGTATTCTCAAAACTTGGTCTGTTGAATGCTTTTAATCAAATCAGGATTGCAGAAGGAATGTAATGTTTAACAGCATTCAGAACCAAGAAGGGTATCTTCCAGTTCTGCGGAATGCCTTTTGGATTGAAGAATGCCCCGGCTTGCTTTCAGCAGTTAATTGATTCAGTCCTGGGAGATCTCCTAGGTGTTTGTGCCATTGCATATATGGATGACATCTTGGTGTTTTCTCTGGATGAGGAGTCCCATAAGGCCCACTTGTCGGCAGTTATAGAGCGCATTCTCCAAGCAAACTTGATCATCAAAAGGAGTAAGTGTGAATTCTTTAAACGTAAGGTTACCTTTCTGGGTAATATTATCTTTGAGGATGGCCACACCATTGCCCCTGACAAGGAAGCTGCGGTTTGAGAGTATGCTATGCCTGTGACAGTATACCAGCTTTGTAGTTTCCTGGGTACATGTATGTTCTTGAAGAAATTCACTCCCCACTTGTCTGAGGTGGCTGCCCCTTTGTATTTGGCTAGTGGAAAGACAACTTTAGTCTGGACGCCTGAGTGTGCAAGTGCCTTCTCAGCAGTCAAGGCTCTTTTGTTGTCTTCCCCAGTGCTAAGACATGTGGATCCTGGGCTTCCTTTTGTTGTTTCCACTGATGCATCTAAATACGCTGTGGCTGGTGTGCTGTTGCAAACAGCTAGTGACAGGATTGAGAGACCTGTAGGGTATTTCTCCCAGAAGATGGAGGCTCGAGAACACAACTACATGATTTATGACAAGGAATTGTTGGCTGTAGTGGAATTGTTAAAGCATTGGCACCACCATCTCATGTCAGCACATCATCCATTTGTAGTAAGAACTGACCACCAAGCCCTTCTATATTATTGACAACCTAGGGTTTTGTCGGGTCACCAATCCAGATGGCATGGTGATCTGACAAGATACAAGTTCCGCTACAAGTTTATTAAGGGATCTGACAATCACTTGGCTGATGCTTTAAGCAGGAATCCCTCCCATCTCCCAGATGCTAGTATGGACGCTGAGTTTAACACACATACTATGATTCCAGACAAAGCTGTGGTGCCTTTTGTATTACCTCCACTGGCTACGTTAGCCACCATGTTCTTATCTGAGGGTGCAGACCTGGACTTATATCCCAAGGTTAAGTTTCTGCAACCTTTGTCCAAAGGTTATGATAGACTATTGGAGCTAGCATGTGCAAACCCAGTAGGTCAGCCTCAGGGTTATCATAAGATTGGTCCAGTCCTATATCATCAAGGTTGCTTGTGGGTCCCTGAAGGCACTATTTGGGATGAAATCATGGAGGCTAATCATACCTGTCCAACAGCTGGTCATCCAGGGAAAAACAAAACAGTGGAACTTATCCGCCGCCTGTTTTCCTGGAAAGGTTTGACTGTGCAGGTAGCCACTTTTGTTTGAGATTTCCTGATATTTGTTTGATCCAAGGCCAGTTGGGATAAGACTACTGGTTTACTGGTTTCACTTCAGCCTGCTGCGGGCCCTTGGACGTCTGTGTTGGTGGATTTCATTGGCAAGCTTCCCAATTCCAATGGGTTTAACACAATCATGGTAGTAGTTGATTGTTTCACAAAGATGGCACACTATGTACCTTGCTCAACCACAATTACTTCAGCAGAAACCGCTAGGTTATTTGTGAACAGGATCTTCTCTCTACATGGCATCCCAATGTAGATTGTAAGTGGCCATGGTCCTCAATTTATTGCTCAGTTCTGGGAAGCTTTTACTGGAATCCTTGGTATCAAATTGTGCCGCTCTACTGCTTTCCACCCCCAATCTGATGGACAAACGGAGAGGGTAAACCAAAGTTTGGAGGTCTACCTACATTGCTACACCAATGCGCAACAAGATGACTGGTGTGATAATCTACCCATGGCAGAGTTCACATATAATAACGCCCCACACACATCAACTCAAGTATCACCATTCTATGCCAATGTGGGGTACAATCCTTATTCCAACATGGGTCCTCATTTGGTTAGCAATGTGAAAGCTGCAACTGATCAAGCCGCTGAATTGAAGCAGGTCCATCAGGAGCTCCAAGTTACTCTCACTGTTGCCGTGACAACTTACAAGGAATACACAGATTGCAAGCGCCAGGAAGGTCCAACTTACAGGCCAGGTGATCTAGTCATGGTCAATGCTTGCAATATGAAACTTAAAGTTCCATGTTGTAAATTGGGTCCCAAGCAAGTTGGTCCCTTCAAGGTAGAACGTCAGATTGGTCCCTCTGCATATTGGCTAGATTTACCTCCTGATTTCAAGATTTTTCACACCTTCCATGAATGTCTCCTTACTCCCTTCAAAGGAACAGAGACTCCCTCTTCCCAACCCATTCTTGTGGAAGGAGAACCTGAGTACAAGTTAAATTGTATTCTAGCTTCCCGCATTAATTGTTGCTGTTTGGAATATTTGGTATCTTGAAAAGGTTATCCTGATTCCGAAAACTCCTGGGTTCCCCACTACAATTGTTCAAATTCCTCTGATCTGATCCATGAGTTCTACAAGCGCAATCCCACTGCTATTGGTCACCCTGAACTTACCCTTGCCACAATGAAACTCCCACCTGCCCATAAGAATTTCTCTTTATCCTATCTCCCAGATGGTGGTATTGTGCCCAGGGCTAAAGCGGAGGGTAATGTCACGGTAAGTTTCATAATGCTGGGTATTGTCTGTCCAAGTAAGAAGGCACGGAAGGCTGGGAAACCTGTATCAAAATTGACCAAGTTAACAGATTTAAACCAAACAGTCAATCAAAAATGGGTCACGGCTGCTCCAGTATGCCAACTGAAACCAGCTCCCCCTTGTAAAAAGATGTTGATAAATCAATGTAATATGAGGGTCACCCAATATAAGCTCACTAATCAGCATGGTTATCAGAAACTGGTCATACAAGGGTTCTTTGCAACCTGGACTAGATACTTACTGGAAGATGCCAAAGGAATAGGAGATCAAGACTCAGGTGGTATTGCTTAGTCAATTTTTCTGATATATATTGAATAATTTTCCCTGTTTCAACTCTAAGAGTTGAGTCCTCCTAAATTTACTCAATAAAAATCAATTATCCCAAGTTCTAATTTTCAATTTTAAAAATGCATCCTGTGCTTGGGTTGTTGCAGTATATCCCGTACAATCTGATTCTGAACAGAATCATTTCAGGAAGATGGGGCCCAGCATTGGGAACTTTGTTGGTGGCGCCGCAAAATGTTAATTTCAAGCCAGCCAATTTTGTAGCTCCTCCCTCCATTCCTGAAGATGAAAATTGGGTCACTTCTCAATGCCCAGAATTCTACGCTGAAGATGCATTGATGCTTTCCCAGGTCATTTATCTTGGTTTAATCTGGTTAGGATTGATTGTTCTACTTAATCCTGGAGTTACAATTGGAAAATTCACAAAAAAATATCTGAAGCCGTGTTGGTGGTTAATCATCAATTCTATTTGGATTTGGGTGGTAATTCCCCATCATTTAGAAACGGCATCATTTTATCCAGTTATTTCTGTCACACCATTGGGATGAATGGAGTCAGGTGACTTCTTCCCATTGTAGGTTGGTTCTCATAGGTTGAGAAATATTGGTGATCTTTTAGGTAAAGATCTAGGTTTGGATGACTCAAATGTCATAGACCACATGAGATGAATCATAGGTTGATTCAGGAACTGGAGGGGTTTTCAGCCAAATATTTCCCAAATGGTATATAAGCAAAAACAGCTAAACTTTAATAAAGATATATTGTCAATTTTGATGCTTCCCCCTCAAAAACCTTTTCAATTATTAAATCTTCTTTGTTAAATTTTGAAAGGGTTAAATTTGGAGTACTTTGCATGGAAACCACTGCTGCCAGGAAAGAGGTTCCTACAAGTTTGTTGGAGGAAGCTTGGGCAAGCTTGGAGGTCACCAAGTCTGTGCCTGAGGAGTCCTTGGTGGAAGTAAAGGCTGCGTTTGAAGAGTTATACTCCAATTACTTTGCAAAAGAAGTGACTCCCGGCCAAGGAAACCAAATCTATATGTGGGATTCCTGGAACCTGTTATTAGGATGGGAAAACTCTTACAGCAAGTGAAAGCAAAGGAAAATTGTGAAATTGAGGCTTTAAGGGCAAGAGAGGAAAAGTGTGTTGAGATCATGGCCTGTTGGCAGGATGATAATAAAGTGTTGCCCCATAAAATTGCCTCCCTGGAGACAAAGCTCCTCAAAGCTTTGTCAAATGAAGGTAATGGTCATAAGAGTCAAGGGCAGGATAATGGGGATGGACTGGTTGGACCTGGATCTTTCACAGAGCCCAACGCGGGGGCAGAAAAAACCCATGGTGAAAGGAGTCCAGTCTATGCTTGCCAAAATGTCACCATTTTCTGGAAATCCAAAGTAAGGAAACACTTTCCTAGAGGGTTTCCTTATCTGAGCCTCTGGTCTGGAGGATGATGAGAAACATCATTGGTTGGAAGTTCTTGCAGGTCCTGCCTGCTTCTAGTGGTTTGAAAGAGGTAAAGGCAACAATTGGACCACCTTGTTAGAGGAATTTTGAGCCATTTATACAGTAACCTCAGACCTGGTGATGCTCTGCAGAAAGCCCAGATGTCACTCAAGCTGGCCATGAAATGGTGCCAATGTATCTTTCACAAATGGATGAGAACCTAGATTTTGTGGATGTGGAATGTAATCAGGATCTGGTGGAGGATGCTTTCTTCACTGGAATGTGGCCTGGGTTGAGAACTTAGGCTTCTATGCTGCGTTGTGAGAAGTTATCATGGTCAAAACTTGTTCAAAAGGTCATTCAAATGGAATGGGATCTTGGTGGTCCTCCACACAGTGCTCTGCACTCAAGAGTAGGAGCTCATGTGGCTGCAGGGGGAAGGGTCTTCCAAGAGAACCAGATGTCCTAGAAGTCCCTCAGATAAGGATCACTTGTCTAGATTTAAATGGGTGTGTAAGTTTCACATGGCAAAGGGATGCTCTATCTGCAGAAAAGATGGCCATTTTGCTGGAAAGTGTCCCAACCGTGCAGAATTTGACAAGGAGCATCCCAACCTTATGTTTAAGGATTTGGGAAAAGAAAGGCGGGCTTAGGTGTCTCTCAACCTGAGTCCAGTAATTTGGAGAATAATGGGAGAATGAGACTTTGATCTGGAAAGGCCTTGAATGAGTACAGGAAAAGCACCAGCAAACCAGTGGAGCCACCTGTACAGGAAATTGATGTCTCTTGTCCAACTCTGCCTGAGGGAAGTCCATACGCCTCTCCAGATGAGTGGATATTGGATGTGCGCTTGGGTATGAAGGAAGACAGGGAGGTTAAGTGGTAGCCTGTGTGGGTTCAGTTGAGCGTGGATCGGCTCAAAGAAGTGGAATGGCGTAAGAAGGTGGCCCAGAGCATTCCAGCATTATTGATTGCAAAACCTTTTGTGTGGGCATTGCAAGGGGTTATCCTTCTGGATATTTTGCTTGATGGTATCCCAGAAAAGGCCGTATACAATCCAGGTTGTGCTGGGGTAGCGGTATCAAAGAACTTTGTCTGTAAACATGGTATAGACCCATCAATATTGGTCACTTTGACTTTATCTTCCGCAGATGGGGTTACCACTATTGAACGAGATGAGTTTGATGAGGTGGTAATAAAATGGAAAAATACCATGGTCAAGACTTCCGCCATAGTTTTACCAGGAGCAGGATTTGATGTTATTCTTGGTATGACTTGGATTGTTGAGGCCAAGGTGAGCCTGGATGCTGTCAAGAATGTCTTGGTCCATGATGGGGTTGAGTACACTTATCAACAGCTGACAATTCCGCCAGCTCCAGAAGATGTTCAGTCAGTGGTCATCTACGCTGAGGAACATTGCTCCAATCCATCAAAGGGAATTGCTTGGTTGAAACTGGTAGCTTTCAATTGTGGAACACAGGGAGGAAAAGTTATCCCATAATTGCCCTGTCATATATCCTCAAATGTGGCAATATTTGAGAATGGATCAAATGGCTAACTCTTCAAGTCCTGGAAGTTGTTTAACACTTGTGCGGTTCCTGTGGACATTCAGCAAGGTCAGCATATTGGAGTTTGGATGCCTGTAGTTGGAGAACTCACAACAAATAAACCTATTGTCTCTTATGTTTTTGTGCCATTCAACAATTTAACCTGTATACTATGTCCAAGTGAAGCACTAGGTACCCCATTTGACTACTCTGGTGTGGAAATGGAGTAGTGGTTTCTCGTTGGACAAATATGATGTGGGGAGAACTGGTCCACCCTATATCATAAAAACGCTGACTGGGAAGCCATACAAAGGGTATGTACCCCACTGTAGTCCTGCTGAAGTTGCTGCAATTAGAGAAGAGGTGGAGAAAATGTGAAGGGCCAAACTGATTGAGGAAAGCATCGGTCCTTACTCTGCTCCAATGGTTTGTGTTCCAAAGGCAGATGGGAATATACATGTTTGTATTGATTTCTGAAAGTGAATAAGGATATTGTAAATGATGCCTACCCAATGCACCATATTGAAGACCAGCTGGACGCTTTGGCTGGACCTTCCTGGTTCACCACATTGGATCTGACTAAGGTTTATCACCAATTGTTAATTGATGAGAAGACTAAGGAGGTTACAGCGTTCTCTACACCTGGCAGTCTGTATCAATGGAAAGTTTTGCCATTGGGAATGAAGACAGCAGGTGCTGTGTTTCAGCGGATAATGGACCAGATTATGACAGGACTTCAGCCTAGATGTGTTTTGGTATATATAGATAACATTACTGTATATAGCCCTTCTTGGGAACAACATCTAGAGGATCTTGATCAAGTATTTTGCCGGATTGAGAAAGCAAAGTTGAAGATTAGTGTATCTAAGACTAAGCTTGCCTATCAAGAGGTCAAGGTGTTAGGGTATGCTGTGAATTATCAAGATATTAAACCAAGTCCTGAGAGAGTTACTCTGTTGTCAAGTATGAGGTCACTGCAGTCAGTCTGAGAGGTTCAGGGTTTTATGGGGTCAGTGAATTTCTACCAGAGATTCATACCTAATTACTCTGCACTTGGAGAACCATTGTTTGTGTTAAAAAGGAAGAACACTCAATTTGTTTGGGGAAAAGAGCAAGAGTCAAGCTTCTTGGAGCTAAAGAAGAAACTCTCTGAGGCCCCATATTAAGATTCCCTGATTGGTTGAAGTTATTCTACATTGAGACAGATGCAAGTTCAACTGGTCTTGGTGCCGTTCTTACTCAAGAAGAAGAGTCAAAGTTATCCCAACATCCTGTTGTGTATGGTTCTAAGACTTTGGGAACCACTCAGAGGAAATACTTGGCTACTGAGCGTGAAGGATTGGCAATATTATGGGCGGTGGAACATTTTAGGATGTATATCCTAGAAATACTGTTATTATTGTCACTGACCATGCAGCTTTGAGAGCAATTTGGACCAATGAAGACTTACAAAGACGAATGCAATTGTATGCAGAAAAGCTCTATGGGTATGATTATGATATCATCTATCTTCCAGGGTTAAAAATCAGATTCCTGACTTATTGTCCCAAGCACTGTTGGCCTGTGGAGAAGTTGAGATGCAAGAAGCCCGGGAAGCTCTATCAAGGAATAGGATTTATGTAGAAAAATCTAAGCGTCTACAAGTAGTCAGATATCTCTATGTGCAATGGGGAGGTCACCTCATATATGAGAAGCTATGTCAAGCAGTGAAAGCTTGGTACTGGTGGTCAGAGATGAGAGCTATGGTCCTTTGGATTTTACAAGAATGTGATATTTGCTCTAAGTTCTCAGTGGATAAAATCCAAAGTGAAGCTCAAGTCAGTGATGTCAAATTATCCTTTTGAGTTGGACTCAATGAATACAGGTCATATTACGTTAGCAAGTGGTCAGAAAGAATACTTTGTGGTGGCCGTTGATTCTTTTACAAAATGGGTAGAAGTTTAAGCACTGACTAAGGAAACAAGCGTTGTAATTGCTAAGTTTCTCTGAGAAGAAATAATAGCACAGAATGGATGTCCTGAGAAAGTTCTCACCAATAAAAGACTGCCTTATGTAGAACCAGCATTGACTAAGGAAGGCTTGAAATGGGGCATTTCTAAGTTAACCTCAGCTCCATATCATCCTGATACAAATGGTTTAGCCGAGAGAACCAATGGAACCCTGAAGCGCATTATGGAGAAGATGGCTGACAGAGCCACAACCTATTGGAAAGATCACCTAGCAATGAGTGTCCTGGCATACTGGACAATGCCCCATGATTCTACTGGGTTTTCACCATTTTGGATATTGTATGGCTGGGAGACTACAACCAGCACTGAGGTGGGCCAATGGGAGTTTGTGGAAAAGAATTCCTATGAAGACGCCGTAGAGGAACATGCAGCCAAGATGCAGAAGTTATTTGCCAAGGCAAGGAGTAAAGGAGGGCGGGTTTGAGAGAGACGTGCCACCGAGTGGAACTCAAAGCCTGGAGTGCTTCCCCGTGATCATTTCCAGGTTGGAGATCTGGTGTGGTTTGATCCAAGGCGCCAAGAAAAGCACCCAAGAAGAGGACTTCAGCAATGGGTAGGGCCAATGAAGATTATCTCGGTTAGTCCAGGGCCAAACTACCTAATTCAAGGGGTTGGAGCTGCCCTAGGAGAAGAATGGTCCCGTGTTTATCCTTAACCCCTTAAGCTGTTCCATGGGGAATTGGAGCTAATAAAGGTACAGGAAGATGAGGCCAATTCCCCTGAAGAAAAGGAAGGGGTCTTGTGACTGTACAACAGTCACTATTGAGTATTTAGCTAAATAAATGCTCTGAAATATAAAGTTATATCTTTTTTCTGATTATTGCATATAGATAGGTTAGATTGGAAGTCTTAAGGTCAAGATTCCTGAAAACTGGATATCTAGGTTCAATAAAAGAAGGCAAGATTGGCCAAATCAATCTGGGAGACAGGATGTCTCAAAAAGGGTTTATTTAATCAGGAAGATTAATTAATAAATACACAGGAATATAATTAATGGGGATTTAATTATATTGGTTAAAATGCCTTGACTGTGTCAAGAAGTTTGGTTAAGGTCAACCATAAGTAAACCCCTGAATTTTGATTTAAAAGCACCGCATCAGCAAATTCATTGGGTTAAAAGCGCCACCACGCCGCCTAATTGATTTGAGAAGCGCCAATGTACCGCCTATCAAACTTTTCAGGCGCTGGGGCACCACCTGGGAAAGTTCCTGGGCGCTGCAGTGGCACCTGGTTTGAGTTTCAAAGCATTTTAATGGGGTTTAAGGTGAAAACCCATTGAATGCAAAGATAACTAAATAAAGGCAAGGAGGCCTAGGAATTCAGGGTTGATTGGCTGGTTCCCAGTTGGAACATTAGTAGCTGAGTTTTGGGATGATTAGTCCACAGGGGTTTGGCGCCGGGAGCTGGGGAAGCTCCATGCTTAATTGGTCCATTGGGATGAATGGAGTCAGTTGACTTCTTCCCATTGTATTTATGTTCTCATAGGTTGAGAAATATTGGTGATATTTTAGGTAAAGATCTAGGTTTGGATGACTCAAATGTCATAGACCACATGACGCAAATCATTGGTTGATTCAGGAACTGGAGGGGTTTTCAGCTGGGTATGCCCCAAATGTTTATAAGCAAAAACAGCTAAACTTTAATAAAGATATATTGTCAATTTCAACGCTTTCTTCTCAACTACCTTTTCAATTATTATGTCTTCTTTGTTAAATTTTGAAAGGGTTAAATGTGGAGTACTTTGCATGGAAACCACTGCTGCCAGGAAAGAGGTTCCTACAAGTTTGTTTGAGGAAGCTTGGGCAAGCTTGGAGGTCACCAAGTCTGTGCCTGAGGAGTCCTTGGTGGAAGTAAAGGCTGTGTTTGAATAGTTATGCTCCAATTACTTTACAAAAGAAGGGACTCTAGGCCAAGGAAACCAAATCTATGCGTGGGATTCCTGGAATCTGTTAGTAGGATGAGACAAAATCTTACAGCAAGTGGAAGCAAAGGCAAATTGTGAAATTGAGGATTTAAGGGCAAGAGAGGAAAAGTGTGTTGAGATCATGGCCTGTTGGCAGGATGATAATAAAGTGTTGCCCCATAAAATTGCCTCCCTGGAGACAAAGCTCCTCAAAGCTTTGTCAAAGGAAGGTAATGGCAATAAGAGTCAAGGGCAAGATAATGGCAGGATGGACTGGTTGGACCTGGATCTGTCACACTCCTTTTGCAGCTTCTGGAAGAACTTGTTGTATTTGGGGTTGGACCCAAACTTCACCTTCAGGTGCTTGTGTCAAACCTCAAGGCTGGAGGTGGTCTTCATCTCCCCCTTGAGGCAGGCGCCCTAGAAATTCCAAGGGGCAGTGGCCCTGCTCTTTCCTCTCCAGGTGGTCACCTTCTTGCCCACCCATTGCTTTTCAAAGTACTCAAGGTAACCCTTGAAAATGGTGGAGTGCTTCTTCACGTAAGCATCCTCCAGGAGGGCCTCAAAGCCAATCCCAGTATGCTGTGGGCGCACAAAAGCCAAGGCAGAAAACTGGGTGATGGCAAAGTAGCACTTTCCCTTACCATCATTAAGATACTTCTCAAAAAGCTCCTTCTCACTCTTGATATTCTTGATGAGGGCCTGCCTAAAATGGAAGAAGCAGTCCTGGACTTCTCCATTGAAGTTGGTTTCAAAGGCTCTGAACTGAGCTTGCTCAAAGTCCATAATGATAACCTTTGGTTCAAGTAAGCCCTAATAAGCTAGCTGCTCTGCAACTAGGGTCAACTCATCCTTTTCAGTGGAGGAGGGATTGGCCCTTGTGGCGTGAGTGGGAGGGAGGAGCTGGTTGGTGGGAAGGGAGCTCAAAGCATCCCAGACAATTTTAAATGCTCTGGCATAGACTTCTGTCTTGGCACCAGGAAGGAAAAAGAAAATAAGGGGGATGACCTGGTCATTGAAGTGCCCATGCAGGAACCAAAGCTGCTTGAAGATGGTTGGGCAGGTTGCAAATGTGCCATTGCACAGCCAGCTGGTAGCAGTGTTCAGCTGCTCCAGGTTTTGGGTTGTGGCGTAGGCTAAAATTCTATCCTCCACTTCCTGCCCATTGTCATGGAGCAGGAACATCTCATCATCCTCCGTCTTCTTGAGGGCATCTGTGAGGATAAGGTCCTTGATGCTGGTGGCACTCTTGGCCAGGGGATTGGAGGCTTGACGCCTATCACTCACAAACTTGACTAACTGGGTGTGAGTAGGGACCCTCTTGAGGTTGGTAGGGGAGAGGTACTTGCACACAAGCACAGCCATCTGGGTCAGGGAAAGGTCCTTTGTTATGGGAATGACCTGCACCAGATACCAATTGAGGAGGCAGGCAATGGTGGTATTTGGCGTGATGCAGGTATGCTTGCCCTTGATGGTTTGGACCAAGTCCCAGCGCTCAGTGTTGAGCCACACTGGGCAGGAGCGGTCCTCACAGGTGTAATGGCGGCTCTTGAAGCCCCAGTTAGCATTGTTGCAGCTAATGATATACCCATTGGCCACCATGGCAGGCCCACCTTTGACACTCATGATGGGAAAAAACTTTAGTAAGGTGAAAGGAACCTTAAACTTTCTGTTGACATTTCAGATGCTGTGGGCCAACAGAGAGTCCCAGGGGCCAGCAGGAGCATGGCAGAAGCCAGGGAAGTAATTGGGGTGGGGCTTTGTATCATTCCCAGATGAGCTTGAAGGGGGGAGTTTGGTGGTGGGAGAAGCAGAAAGGGGCTTATTGTGGTGCTCCTCATGTGCAGGATACTTATCCTTGGGTGTGGTCTTTTAGGCTTGGCGCCGCTTCTTGGTTGGCTCCTTGTCAGAAGCCAAGTTATAGAAACTGTGGCCAGTAACTGAACCATCAGTTTCCTCTCCCCCAGTGGAGTGAGCAGGGCTCTTTTCAGAAGAGGGCTCAGGGGAGAGCTTTAGGGATGGTTTGATAGTGGCCTTCTTTGATGAGACAGGCTTCTTCTTGGTGGGTTTGGTCGGCTTAGAGGGACGCTTGGTTCCTTTGAGCTGCTTAGAGGTGTTTTTGTCCTAAAAAAATAAGTAAAGGGGTTTAAAATAAAGCAATTAATTTAAAAAAACAAACAAAACAACTTAAAAAACATGATATATAAAAAGTAAAGCTTATATGGTTTTTATTGACATTTAAGAGTTAAAAAATACTTGTATAATTTTTATTTTATTAAGGTTATAATTAACAAGTTACAAGTTAAGAGAGAAATTTAAAATTATTATGTTTATATATAGATTTATTTTAAAAATTATAAAATATGGAAGTGAAAAGTTAAAAATACAGCATATCAAAAAATCAGAAGTTTTTATTATGCAAAACATAAATTTTTATATGTGAGAACTGAAAAGAATTGACATTATGAGTGACAATTAGTAAAAAAAGCTGAATTCTCACTGTCAATTACTAAAATTGTAAATATGATTTTTACAACATTCTCACTGTTGATATTTTTTGAAAATTTACTATGAAAAAACATAGTACACTTAATTAAATTTACACGGGCTATCAAAAATTAACCGTTTTCTATGTATTTTGGTTCACATAATAAAATTTAAAAAAGCACATGAAAATAAGTTGAAAAATTATCAAATTTCTTTATTTTGTTATTAAAAATGTGGGTTTGGGGGTAGAAATATGATTTTTACCATCTGGTATACTAAAAGTTGTTAACACGTTGGTTAAGATACTGTAAATTCAGAACCTAAACGTAAAAATGCGGGATTGTCAAATCCTTGGTCCAAATTTCAAATCACTTTTGCGGGCAACTCAGCTGAGTGAAAAATGAAATATTTAATAAAATCAAACATTCAATTTTACTTTTTTGTTTTATTAAGTTGGCAAATTTCAAATCTCTTGAGCAGATAACTCAAATAACAAGAGAAAAACACAGCAAAAAATATGGGATACATGAATCAAAAATGCAGGATTATAATGTACAATTTGAGATTTCCTGTATTTCAAACAAATCATAGACATCATGGAAAACTTAATGAATCTAAAAATACGGGATTGTCAAATCCAAGAACCAAGTTTCAAATCATAATTGCAAGGAATTTGAAATAAATATAATTTATGGGTGTCTCAAAAAGGATGATAAAGGATCTAGAGTGGATTTGTGCTAATTCTTTTAGGAATCATAGGCATTCTCAAAAATCACCCTATTCCATTTTAGGACAGCTAAAATTTAGATACTTGATTACAGTAGATTTTAAAAAACGCTAATAATAAAATAGAATTATATATTACAATCTATTTTTACCATGTTGCCTTTTCCTTGGTGTATTGATAGTTCATTTGATGTTGATAAGGTGTTTGCATTTAATTGGATGGTTTCACCTCCAATTGCCTTGGTAATAAGAAATCAAGTTGCCTCCTTGAGACCAACTGTGGTAGCAGAGGCAACTTGATTTCCTATTGCCAAGGCAACTGGAGGTGAAGCCAGCCAATTAAATGCAAACAGCTTATCAACAGCAAATAAACTATTAACACACCAAGAAAGAGGCAACATGGTAAAAACAGATTATAATATCTAATTCTATTTTATTATTATTATTTTATGAAATCTATTGTAATCAAGTATCATTAATAGCAGTACATGAATACATAGTGTAGTAAACTGATGGTTTATCTTTGCCCCCTCTCCTTCTTCTTTCCTTAAAATAAGTTTTGTTGGCCCCTTGGCTACGCTAGAGGCCAAAAAACTTTTAAAAAAATTTCTGCATCATCAGGAGAGTAGATCATAAATCATTATATGGGTTTATGGTTGCTATATTAGTGACTTAGAGTGCAGAATATTGCATCATTTCCGGTTTAGACAATTTTACATTTCACTTAATTTCATGTCTAAACATGGTTGTTGAGATTGTATTTTCCATTTGATTAATCCAGAGTGGAGCTTCTTGATTTGGGTTGATTTGTCCTAGTTTCTTACTTTACATTAAATTTGGATTCCAGTTCCCACAATTAATATCTGAGTTTACTAGTGACATTCAAAAGTGATTTGAAATTTGGTTTTTTGATTTGAAAATCCTGCAATTTAAAAAAACATAGTAAACTTAATGAAAATAGTTGATGGATTTGAGCACTTCAAATATGATTCCAGTTAATTCATTTTGTCCATTGGAAATATGCAGTTTGACTTGAGCTTTGAAAAGTGTCTATGAGTTCCTGCATTTTCAAATATTCAAAAAAACACAAAGGAATTAAACTTAATTAAAAAAAGGCCATCCCGCAAAAGTGATTCAAAATTTAGACCAAGGATTTGACAATCCTGCACTTTTACGTTTAGGTTATGAATTTACAGTAATGAAAAGGATAAAGTGTTGCAACTGAGTTTTGAACCTTGCCTGCCAACATAACTTACAATACACAGGGGCGCTCAATGAGCCACCCTTTGACGTATCTAACATTATGGATTAGTCAGGTGGCAAGGCAAATGGCGGGTACTTCATCCTAATTAGGAGCACTACCATTTTGACTTGCTGATCCCTGCACAAGTTATTCCTTGGCTTCAATCCTTACATAGAACAAGCCCCCATGCCACCCCCTTGTGGCTGTGTGGCTTTCCCCATATAGTATATTAATCACAATATTCTACAATAAACAATACATTATTCTTATTATTCTGTGCTTTCCTATTGGAATGTTGTATTACCTAATTCCAAATACTGAATTCTCATTGGTTCAGTTGCAACAGTGGTAGCAGAAGTAGGTTTACAACCTATCTAAAAACAAAATTCCCCCCAAGAAAGGATGGAGTACGGGCCATATGGCTACTCCCCAATAAGAGACCTTCCTGCCAATCCCCAAGGGGGACATTCTCAAAGGTTATGTCATCTATCAAGACAAGTTAGTTCTTACCAGCGTGTACAATTGGCTCTGCCTTGGGCAGGGTGACGCTAGCTTCACCCTGCCCCAGTCAGATCTGTCCCAGCACATGCTCAACCTTCAACTAGAATTCTTTGCTGGTGGCGTAGAGGGGGCTGACATTGTCAGTTGGCTCCAATCTACCAAAACCCGCCTTTGAATTTGTCAGGTCCCTGAGCCCATGTGGGTTGCCACTGCATCTGGCTGCTTCACAGGGCCTGCCGCTGTGTGGTTCACCAACTGGGCCAGCCAGGAACTTGACATTACCTGGGCAGCATTTTGAGACACCACCAAGTCCTGTTACAGTGAAACCTTCTCTCCCATTGTTGTGGAAACTCCTCTTCTATCAATCAAGCAAACTGATTCTGTCCCTGCGTACCTTGTCACCTGGCAAAAAGCTCTTGCTGCTGCCCCCAAAGCCGTGACCAATGGAAATGCAATGCTACTCACTCTCATCATCAATGGGTTAAAACCCCATATCTGCAAGTGGGTCCCCGTAGGTTGCTGTACCCCCATCAACAACTTCTATAAGGCCATTGTGGAGGCTAACAACCAGGCCTTAATGGGCTTCCGCTGTACCAGTGACGCTCCATCCCAACCACGTACCACACCTAGCAATGGCCACAATCAAGTAGGCTGTTGCCAACCTTGTCAGCAAGATAATGGGACTAAACACCCCCACAAGGGGGAGCTTCAGCTTGCGCAGATTGAGGATCAGGGAAAAGCCTGGGGGATGTAGTAATGAGAGGCCTTACAATCCCACCTGACCTGTCCTCTCCATCCCTGCTCACAAAAAACCCCTACAACTACAATCTTTGCAAGGTCAAAACCCTGGACGTCTTCAAAGTTCACAGTGACAACCCTGTATTACAAGCAAGTCACTCCTCAAATAAAGTAACACACTTGTCCTATCACTTCTATTTCTGTGGGAACACCCACAAATTACTGGTAGATACCGGGGCCAACTACACTATGGTGGACCAGGCGTTTGCTGACTCTCAACAATTAGACCAAGTACCCAGCAGATTCAAGGCAGTACAAGTAGAAGACACCCTCAGAGTTGCCATCACCCACAAGATGGTGCCCTTTTCTGTGAGAATGAAGAACAACCAGGTTAAGCTCTCTGGGCCAATCATGGCAGGGCTCAGCCACAACGTAATTGCTGACCTTGACTGGCTTTGGCACAACCGTCCCTACATCAATTGGGATACCTCTGTCATTACCCTCAACCAAAATGGGGTGGGATTCCAGATTTACCCTGTGGAAATGAGCAAGTTACTCCATGATACTGTGTTTGTCAGGATAACAGAGATGGGCTTGTAAAATTTAAAGGGTGGAGAAACTAGGATTTAAATAATGCTCAGTTGAAGTTATCTGCAATGAGTCATCTTCAGTCCCTCCCTTAACCACTTTGCCACCACCAGCGCTTGCTGCACTCTTTGAAGAGTACAAGGACGTATTCAGTGAGAACTTGAACAACTACCTCCTCCCCGGGAGATCCAGCACACTATACAACTTCAAGGATTGTTACCTAAAGCACAATCATTATACTGTCTTACACCAAAGGAAGATGAGACTCTCCACCAGCACCTTGTGGACGCGCTTGATAAGAGCTTCATTTGCCCCTTGCTCTCTCCATACGGGGCAGCTGTCTTCTTTGTAGCCAAGAAGAACGGGTCCCTCCACCTGGTCACAGACTACTGTGCCCTAAATGAGGTGACATTTAAGAATAAATACCCCCTGCTGCTAATTGACAACCTGTTTGATACACTCACAGGTGAAAAGGTCTTTAGCAAGATTGACCTCACTGCGGGGTATAATCAGGTCTACATTGCACCAGGAGATGAGGTAAAAACTACCTTCTGCACACGCTATGGGTCATTTGAGTGTTGTGTCATGAGTATTGAAATGACCAACACTCCCTCCACCTTTGCCATGTTGATGAAAAAAGCCTTTGAGGAATTGATTGGAAAGTGTGTGGTGGTGTATCTTGATGACATTATTATCTTCAGTCAAGACCAAACCATGCACCTCTAACACCTCTGTGCTGTTCTCAAAACCCTTTGGAAAAATCAGCTAAAAGCTAAACCCTCCAAATGCAAGTTCCTCAAGTTGGAGTTGTTATTCCTTGGGCACATCATCTCTGCTCAAGGAATAAAGCCCAACTCTGCTAAAATCAAGGCAATCACCAGCATGCTGCCCCCCACTGATGTGGACCAGGTGCAGACATTACTAGGCATGGTTGCCTATATATGCAAGTTCATTCCCAATTGTGGGGAACTAATTGCACCTCTTACTGAGCTTCTCAATACCAAACAACGCTTCCTTTAGACCCCTGTCAGAGATTAAGCCTTTGAGACGTTGAAGAAGAGGCTCACAACAGCACCCTGCACTGCAGTTCCCCAATCTAAACTGACAGTACAAACTCGAGACTGATGCCTCCAACAGGGCCATAGGGGGTGTGCTAAGGATGGAAACTGACAATGGTGTCTTCCTCCCTGTGGCATACAAGTCCAGGAAGCTCACTAACTTGGAACAACGCTACCCCATCCATGATAAAGAATTGGTTGCTATTGTACACTGCGTTGAGAAGTGGTGCTGTTATCTGGAAGGTGCTACCTTCCTGCCCCGCATTCTGACAGACCACAGGTCACTCCAGTACTTCAACATGCAGTCCCACTTGACACGCCACCAAGCAGGATGGGTTGAGCGCCTATCCCCCTACCAGTTATGCATCAAGTACAAGCCTGGAAAGGAGCTTGTCACAGCTGATGCCCTTTTGCAGCTCTACGTAGCGTTCATCACTGGGGGAAATGGTTTGGACCCAGACTGGCCCATGCTATACCTGCGCCCTGAGGCAACCCGCTATGAGGGCCTTAACTCAGTCAGCATCTCCAAGCTGAAGGGCAACAAAAGTCAGTTCATCACCAATGCCGGTAACATCTGCCGCCAGGCAGAGACAGGTGAGAAGACACCCTACATTCCCACCACACAACAAGGGGACACAATATTGCACTACCACCAAACCCTGGGTCATATCAGAGGGCGTAACCTCTTTGAGATCATGAAATGGAAGGTTTGGTGGCTGCGCATGTGTCAATACATCCTGGATCTTCTCAAAACATGTGTGCTGTGCAAAAAGAACACATCCAACCCTGCGCCTCCCAAATCTGTCCTACCCATCAAGGCCATGGAACCCTTTCAACAGTGGGCCCTCAACATTGTGGGACCACTCCCTAAAGACAGACTGGGGAAGAAGTACATTATCACTGCCATCAACTACTTCACTTGCGGGCCAGTGGCCTGGGCAACAAGCATTCATACTGCCACCACCATCACCTGCTTCATTGGCAAAGAGATTGTGGTTTGCTTTGGGCAACCCAAACGTCTCATCACAGATGGCGGCCCCAAACTTGTTGGGCATGTCATGAAAGCATACTGTGCCAAGAACGCACTCCAATGTATAGTTACAGCCCCCTATCATCCTCAAGCCAATGGACACGTGGAATGGTTAAATGGCTCACTGGTGCAGCTGTTTGCCAAGCTCTCACAAGAGCACCCCAACACTGCATGGACTGAACACCTGCCCACCGCGCTACTTATCCTGCAAGTGAGAACCAACAGGGGCACTGGGTTCAGCCCTAGCACCCTGGCCTTTGGGACACCTGACAGTCTGACAGGGGTTGAACAGGGAAAATTACGGTCCAAGGTTCCCAACAAGTCTCCCCTAGTAACAACTCCATCCCTAGACCAATGGCGTGCCAAAGCCCAGGAAATCAAACACAAGCAGATTGAAGGAGGGACAAAGCACCTCAAAGCTAGATACACTGTAGGTGACCCCGTCTACACCCTCAATTCCAATTCTTTCAAGTTAGAGTCCAACCACCTAGGGCCCTTCAAAATAGCTACTGTCTATGACAATCACACTTGTTAACTTGAAGATGCCCAAGGAAACACCAAGAAGCTTCACCATGATCACTTGAGCTCTGCCACGCCATTCCCACATAAAAGTTGTTTGTGCGGACCTTCCCAGACCTTCCACAAACTCTGGTCTTGGTGTCTGACAACAAGCAGGGGGCAAGGGGGGTGTTTCAACCAAGTTTTCAACCTCTCCTGCCAATGTATCTTACAATACCCAGGGGTGCTCAATGAGCCGCCCCTTGACGTATCTAATGTTATGGATTAGTCAGGTGGCAAGGCAAATAGCGGGTACTTCATCCTAATTATGAGCGCTACCCATTCAACTTGCTGATCCCACACAAGTTATTCCTTGGCTCCAATCCTTATATGGAACAAGCCATCATGCCACCCCCTTGTGGCTTTCCCCATATAGTATATTAATCACAATATTTTACAATAAACAATACCTTATTATTATTATTCTGTCCTTTCCTATTGGACTGTTGTCTTCCCCAATTTCAAATACTGAATCCTTATTAGTTCAGTTGCAACAAAAGTGTCAGCAATGTCACTTACAAAATTCTTTACATGAGGTGCCATATTAATTTAAGATTGATTGTGGCACTGAAATTTGCTTAACTCCACCCTGGAAGATGATCACAATCAAATAAACAACATTTCTGATTGTCAACATTTTTTATTAATAAATTCTATAGTAAATTAAATAGTAACTCACACTTAAATTATGGATCACTGTTAGCCACCAATCCACTTAATATATTAAAGCCAGAAAAAGTGCCACATGTATATTTATAAGATGAAAATTTTAACAAATTAACTGTATGCACACTGTCTTTTTAAATATATTAAGTTAATAAAAAAATATTTTTAAATGTACACTTAATTTTTTTACTGTAGATGTTTCAGTTTTAGTATTAAAAATAATTTTGGCTTAAAAAGTGTCAACATTGACACTTTTACGTCATAAAAACAAATAAATAATAAACTAATTTTTATTAGTAAAAGCAAAGGAAAAATCTGGTTAGATTGAGTTTTTAATTAAGATTAATATTAAATTGTGTCAATATGGCCACAATTTTGTTGTGTTTTCTGGGTTTTCACCCCTGAACGCTTTAAAAAGAATTAAGCTAGTGCAACTAGCAAATACATTGGAGATTTAGAGTTTTGAGTTGACAGTGACCATGTCAACACTTTGTCAACATGAGCGCTGTTGCTAAAACTATACCTTATTAATAAGAAACAGGAAAGATGAGCAACTATTTCTCATCTTACTATGTGATTTACACTCTTCACTATAAAAATATTTTTATTCCTGTTGTAACTGTGATGTTTTAGCAAAGTTACAAGGGGAAAAATATTTAGAGGATTGATAATAATCTTTATTGTGAGATAGTGATTATATAGCTATTGTGAATCAATGGATAGAAGGAACATGATTGGTGATCACACGGCTGGATGGAAGAGGGGGTGGCTTGATCCTGCTAATGAGTCAAGTGCCAAATTGAGGTATCCACCGTGAGGGAACATCAGTTATTCATGTTGATTGATTTGGTAATCCAAGTTGACTTCCGGGTTTGGCTTTGAGTGGCCGGTTAATTGGATTGCGGGTCACAAACTTGCTTGGTTGGAACCTTGCTGGTGGGTCAAGCCTGCAGTTTTAACACCCCCCGGCTGAAAGTTGGCCTCCTCAGGCAGCAGGTTGTTGGGGAGGTTGTCAGGAGCCTGGGCGCCATATTAAATCAGTTGTTGTTTGGTGGCAGGGCCGTTTCTTGTTGCTTCTGTCTTGCTTTGCAAGGCCATAGGCGGTTGCGGTGTAGTGTCTTGTCTTGCTTGCGTTTCCCGAGCCCTTGCACAAGGTAAGTGTTGTTGTTTACCTTTAAGATTATTGCTGTCCCTACTTTTTTGGGTTGTAGTTTGCTCTTGTTGACATTCATGATCCAGACTTTGTCCCCGACTTCATGTCTTTGACAGATGGGAATGAAGGTCTTTTGTAAGTGTTCCTTTTCTTTGGCTGCTTGTTCACTGTTGGCCTCTATTACTTGAGGATCTGAGCAAGGGGGGACTTGACTTGGAATTTCCAGTTTGGGTCCTGTTAATGCTTGAATAATATTAGGCTGTGTGCCATATACCAGTTCAAACAGGCTTTTCCCTGTGGATCTGTTCACTTGGGTTTGGCACACAAGTAACACAGTTGGTAGCTGCTTATACCAGACTTCAGGTCTCCTGGCGGTGAGTTTGGCTAGGGCTTGCATGAGGCTACCATTAAGCCGCTCTACGCGTCCATTGGCCTATGGGTGGTATGGTGTTGTGACGGTGTGTTTGGCCCCATTTTTGGCAAGGTACATGTTGGTGTTTTTGGAGGTCAATTCTTTGCCCCCATTGGTTATCAGGAGTTCTGGCTTTCCAAACTTACTGATTATTTTCTTGCCAATGAATTGTTGGATGTTGTTACCGGTGTGTGTTTTCACCGCTTGGGCTACTGGCCACCTTGTTGCAAAATCAATGTCTGTGATGATGTATTTTTTGTCATTGTGCTTTCCTGGCATGGGGCCCACAATGTCCAGAGCCCATACCTTGAACAGTAGTTGGGTTTGAATGGGGAGTACAGAATTAGGTGGGGTTTTGCTTCTGGCAAACTTTTTGCAGACCTTGCACTGTTCTAACACTTCCTGGACATTGCAGTATAGGGTTAGCCACCAGGCTTTATGTTTTAGGAATTTTTATAGGTTTTGGCTCTTAGTATGTCCAAGATCTCTGTGGTAGCAAAGAATGGTATTGACTCTTTGATGTGTGGGAATGTAGGGAATGGTTGTGCCATCCAACATTTTTCTGTGAAGAGTCCTGTATACGTCAGCAAAGAGGTGCTAATTCTTGATGACTGTTTCTTTGATGATATTTTTTGTGCCTGCAGGGAACCCTTCATCTTTTGTACGGAGCACTAGGAGAGGCCAGTCAGGGTCAAGCCCATTCTCTCCCCCAGAAGCGCAGACATACAGGCGGGACAGGGCGTCTGCCATGGCAAGTTTGGCCCCAGGCTTATATTGGATGAGCATGTTAAACCTTTCTAAGATGTCCATCCACTGCGCTTGACGGCGTGACAAGTTTGCCTGTGTCTTGAAATAGATGAGCAACTTATGATTGGTTAATGCTATGAATTCTTCCTGCCGTTCTAGGTAACAGCGCCATTTGACTAGGCAGTGTACAATAGCCAGTAGCTCTTTGTCATGGATAGGGTATCTACACTTGCCATCTGTCAGCTTGCGCAACTCATAGGCTACAGGCAGGAAATCACCGTCACTATTCTTAATTTGCAGAACTCCCCCAATGGATGCATCTGAAGCGTTGGTTTCCATCTGGTATTCTCCATCCTGTTTGGGGTATTGCAAGATGGGGGCTGTCATGAGTTTTTCCTTGATACGTCTAAAACAGAGGTCACATTGGGGGGGGGGGGTCCATACAAACTTGGAATTGGCGCCTGTTATGGCAGACAAAGGGGCAGTCAAAACGCCACAATTGGGTATGAAGCGTCATAAATAGGCCACCATTCCCAAGAAGGTGCATAGTTCTGACTTGTACTTGGTTGGTGGCATCTTGCAGATGGCTTGCATCTTCTGACTGTTGGGTTTGATGCCGTCCTTTGAGACTATGTGTCCCAAGAAGGGTAGTTGCTCCCAGAAGAACTGGCATTTAGAGGGCTTGGCCAGCAGTTTATGTCATGCCTGGGTTGCAAAGACTTCTTCCAGGTCCTTGTGATGCTGTTCTATCAAGGGGCTGTAGACAATGATATTGTCCAGGTACACAAGGGCGTGTCTGCCTATGTGTGGTGCAAACACTTTGTTCATGAAGGTTACAAAGGTGGACAGGGCATTGGTCATGCCAAAGTTGAGTACCACACATTTGTAGGAACTGTACTTGGTGCGGAAGGCTGTCTAGGGGATGTCTTCCTCCTTGATACAAATCTGATTGTAACCTGCAGTTAGGTCAATCTTGGAGAAGACAGTGGCTCCTCCCAAGGCGTCAAAGAGATTGTCAATTAGTGTTAAGGGGTAACACTTATTGATGGTAACTTTGTTCAAGGCGCGTTAGTCTGTGACCAGGCGTAAGGTACCGTCCTTCTTGGCCACAAAGAATACAGCGGCCCCAAAGGGAGACTGTGAGGGGCGGATAAGTCCTTTTTTCAGTGCTTCCTTGAGATAGGCGCGCAGGGTGTTGTCCTTGTTTGGGGTCAGCCTGTAAATGGGGTGTGCTTTGGGTATGGCCCCCTTGAGTTGGATAGAGTGTTGGATGTGTTTCTCAGGGGGTAGACCAGGTAACACTTCCTTAAAGATTTCTGGGTGACGGGCTACAATGATGTGATCTTGCAGTGTGGAGGTGTCCTGATGATCCTTGAAGTGTATGATTTCATACTGGAAGGAATCCAAGTCAATTGCTTTCAGGTTTTCCTTCTTGTCTAAAGTCTCTGTGATGCGTACAAAGACGTGGTCTTGTAGGAGTTGGTCTACCAAGTCTGGGTAGATTTGGTGGTTGACACCTTCACGCTTGATGGTCAGCACTGAGGTTGCCCAGTCCATGTGGGGGTTGTTTCTCTGCAACCAGTCTAGTCCCAGTACAATATCAAACTTAGGGAAGTCATTGACAGGACCTTGTATGGTGGAGTGGAGGTTCTCAAGCATGACAGAGAAGGGGGCAGTTTCCTTTGTCACAGCAATGTGGTGTTCATCAGCCAGGACCACGTTTTTAATCTGCAAAGGATTAGTGGTCAGCTTGAATTTATCCACAAAGCTGCTTTTGACTAAGGTTTGATCTGCGCCCAAGTCCAAGAAAGCTGAGCCTGTGTAACTGCAAAAGCAGAAAGGGTAAGACATCAATTTATTGGGATGTCTGGCAATGATGTATAGCACCAGGTCTTCTGAGGGCACTTGGATCATTGGACATTGGTCCACGTCCTTGAGTTGGTATTCATTGTTGAGCAAGTCAGGAGTTTTGTGGGGAGAGCTTGGCTTGCTTAGTGCTCTCCCCAGGCTTATACCTCATCTTGGTTGCCTTGGGTGGCGGTAACACAGAAATGGTTATAATTTGATTGGCCGTTATTTCTGTTCCCATTCCCATTTAATCCTGTGGGTTTGTGGTTGTTGTTGTTACCATTACCTCCAGGAGGTGGTCAAGAGGAACACCCACTTGAATGTGAGTCCTGGGTCTCTCTTGCTTCCCAGTCTGTGCCTTGTGCAGAGCGTTGGATGTTTGCTCCGCTTTTTCTGTTTCACGGTACAGGCTTTGTAGGTTGGTAACTTGGTCCAGGTTCACATGTCTCATTACGTGCAACTTGAGAGCGTTGTAGTATATGAGGTGTGTTGCTGGAGTGTCAAAGGCCATGTTGGATGGGGCGCAGAGACAGAGTTCCTCGTAGGCGCAGGTGAGTTCTTTGATGGTGCCTGTCTGGGTTAGGTTCTTTACTTGGCGTATGATCATGAGTTCCATATCCTTAAGCACAAATCTTGCCAAGAAGTCTTGTTTGAAAGTGTCCCAGCTCTTGTTGGTGTGCTCTTTGTGCCACTTGTTGCACCAAGTGCCAGTGTCATGGGTCAGACAAATGGAAATCTCTACAATCCAAAAACGTTGTGGGCACTCCATCTGAGCCAACTTGCTTTGGACGGACTGAATCCATGCGACAGCATTGTTGTTGTTGGCCCCTGCAAAGGGTTCCAAGGCAGCGCTGCAAAGTCTTTGTGCTACATAGGCAGGCATGGTGGTTTTGTCAGCTGGTCGCGGCATCAAGGGAGGTGCCTGAAAGAAACCTTGTGCAGACATGGCATTGAAGGCAGGTAGCGGGATCACTGTGTTTTGGTAGAGGACAAAACCATCAGGTATTGCAGTACCAGGAGTATACGGAGTCCAGTTGGGCAGGAGGCCAGACATAATTCTGTCGAGGATTTGTTGGCCGCAGTGGTGCGGGCAGCAGGCGGAATTTTTCAAGATAAGGTAGGATGGAGAGCCTACCTGTGCTACAATGTTGTAACTGATGTTTTAGCAAAGTTACAAGGGGAAAAATATTTAGAGGATTGATAATAATCTTTATTGTGAGATAGTGATTATATAGCTATTGTGAATCAATGGATAGAAGGAACATGATTGGTGATCACATGGCTGGATGGAAGAGGGGGTGGCTTGATCCTGCTAATGAGTCAAGTGCCAAATTGAGGTATCCACCGTGAGGGAACATCAGTTATTCATGTTGATTGATTTGGTAATCCAAGTTGACTTCCGGGTTTGGCTTTGAGTGGCCGGTTAATCGGATTGCGGGACACAAACCTGCTTAGTTGGAACCTTGCTGATGGGTTGAGCCTGCGGTTTTGACATTCTCATAATTATTAAAATTACAATGCAACAAGAATAAAAATAGGCACAATGATATAAGTTATGCAATATATAAAGAGTATTACATATATTTGATATATTTCATATAGGCACAACTGTAAATATCTCATGTTTCATTAGTAAATTAACAACAATTAAGACATTTCATTCACTCTAAACTAAAACTATTCATGCCAAACTTACCATCTGTAATAAAAAATCAGTACTATAAAAAAACATTTACAAATTAAAAATTTAAAACTAAAAGGTAAAATTAAAGGCTAAAAAGTAAAAATTAAAGGCAAAGCCATAGAAGCAAGCAAGTTTGTTTTTCACCCTGCTTCATTTTGGCCCCCTCTGAGCGGGAAGTTGCAATGAGCCTAAGCTAGTGCAAGAGCTCCAAGGGTTTATACATTAGTTTTAAAAGCTATGGCAACAACCAAAAATGCCTAGGATATAAACAAAAGGATTTTATATTTAAACATAATCCAACTATCAGGTTAAAATATAAACTCTGTTCAATGGGATTTTTGGCGTTAGTGGGCAAAATGAGCCAACACAGCAAAGAAGTTCTCACACACAAAGAAAAAATATTCAGAATACAATCCAAAATATATTGATTCACAAACAAAATGATGTGAGTTGACTTTTGGTATATATATGTTTACTATTTGAATTGGTGACAAAATACACCCAAGCAAGGTGAGTCAAAAATCAATCCCAAAACAAAACACAATAGCAACTCACTATGTAAACAAAATCACACAATTGTTGTGTGCAATAGATTGTAATCAACAATGATAACAATTTATCTAAAATAAGACACAATATCTGAAACATAAATTTTAAAAATATTGTGTTGGGTGTTTGAATTTGGCGGTGAAATCTGGGAAAATGAGTGGAAATTATTTTTGATATTCTAAATGGGCGTTGTAAAACCAGAAACAACTAATTGAGAAATAAAAAATCTATAATTGGGATATGAGGGGGGAATATTAATCAAATATTTGAATTCAGATAAAAAGCAAAAATTAAAAACCAGTGAATAACTTAATTAAGTTTTATTTAATATTTTATTAAATTTTAAAATAGAAAAACACACAAGAACAGAGTACCAATGCACCTGTTATGCACTGCAGTTGCAGTTGCCCTGCGGGTCAAAGAATATAGTTAGTGCATTTCAAGTGCCTACTCAAGAAGGAGATGGGAGAGGAGAGTTCAATAGTGACACTGCACTGACACAGCCAGTTCAAGGAACACAAGCTGACCCAGAAGCCCACTAAGTTTACCACAACCAAAACAGTCAGGAGCAAAGAGATTGAACTTACCTCCTATGTGTTTGATGTTGTGTACCGCCAAGAGTTGGTCATGTCAGCCATGCTGGAGAAGGTTAAGCCTGTGCTTGACGCTAGCTATGAGCCTTACGTCATTGATGGCAACCAGGAAGAGGACAAGGAGCCTGAGTTTTACAGAAATGAGGAGGGACAGTTAGTGCTCAAAAAGGTTGCAGCCTTCTACAACAAGATACCCATGCCTTGCAAGCCTGTCACCAATCAGGATCCTGGCTGATCTGAACCCACAAAGCCCGCTTGGAAGCACATTCCTGATATAAAGTGCATCATCCTTCTACGGCTCATGTGGGAATCTGGTGACTACAAGCCTGCTGCAGCCCTTGTTGGAGTAGACCCCAAGTACGCCAGCAAGACATTCAACAAATTCATCAATACTGGCTATGTCATTTCCCCGGAGAAATCCTTGCACATGTCCACCATATTCACCAAGGAACACAAATGGGCAATCCACCAGTGGATAACCTGGGTCTGCCATCTTAAACTGGAGAATATACAGACCATGGTTAAATCTACTTTTGGGGTTCAGGCCTAAATTTTCTTTTACTATCATCTGGTGAAGGGAATAAACTTTTCCTGGAAAAAGCTTGGGGTATCCCCCTACAATTGGAATAGCCCAATCAATGTTGAGACCCAGAAAAAATACACTGAGGTGTACACTGCCCTAAAGAACAAGGGGACAGTCAAATTTTACTACATTGAAAAATCAGCATTTGACTTGTCAATGCACAATGCATATGGATATGTCCCAACAGGCTCCAATGATGGGGTATCTTGCCGTGCTGAGGTCTGCACCACAGCCTATTCAATGGTGGCTCTCCTCAGTCCAAAGTGGGTCAAGCTGTACCAAATGATATTGGGATCTCACAATAGCTGGACCTTCCTATCATTTCTCCAATTAGTCCAGGAGCACCTGAGGCACACAAGCCCAGGCTTCACCAACATAATTGTGCTGGACAACGTTGGTCTCCACAAGGTGGCAGATATTCTTGAATAATTTCCATCAATTGACACCAGCATTGCAGTGGGCCCCCCACAATTGGCCACAGCAAATTTGCGCCTTCTCTTCCTCCCTGCTCATTTGTCCTTCCTAAATCCCATTGAGGAAGTCTTTGGGTGGCTTAAGCAAGTTGGCAAGCAAGGGATCCCAATTGGAACCAAGGACCTCTTTGATTTGCTACAGGCCAGGATCCACACCCTCCCATCTGAGACTGTGGCCAAATTCTATGGCCACACTGATTTGTTCATCCCTGTGTGCCTTTCCAAACAGCCAATCAATTAAAGGATTAGTGTGTCCAACTTTTTTATATTCTCTAATTTACTATTTAGGAGTTATTAATTACTAAAAATGCAGAACCTGAACGTAAAAATGTGGGATTGTCAAATCCTTGGTCCAAATTTAAAATCACTTTTGCGGTCAACTCAACTGAGTGAAAATAAAATAATTTACAGTAGTTTTAAAAGCTATGACAACAACTGAAAATACCTCAGATTTAAACAAAATGATTTTGTGTTTAAAAAAATCCATCTCACACAGATTCAGGATTCAATTAATTTAAAAAAAATTCAGTCAATAAATGAACTGTCAAACATAAAACAAAATTTCACTAGCCCATTATACAAAATTATATCAAATATCAAGTGGCGTAGTTCAAACCACAAAAAAAATGAACTGATGAAACAAGTGAGATGGATGGATGCTATTCTGGAGTATACTATAATCCAATCAGGATTCATATGAGACACCAAAAGAAGGACCAAAATGAAACAAAATCTGAGTACTCTAGAAGCAAGATTACACAAACACGAAACAAAATGAACTCACACAAGATGTGTAGTATGAGCAGCCTAAAATAGAAAACTATCATTTTAACAGCTAATCAACAGCTATCCAATTTAGGAACAGAGGCATTTTATTCACTTTCATGGCTCCTGATTTGTATGAAATGGTTTTGAGACCCTTCCAAATGTGAACTCAAGATTAAAATATAAATAAACCATTAAAATTTAAAATTTCTACTTTTAGTGATTTTATCCTAGGTTTTGTTACAAGATGGTGTTGCAACTGAACCAATGAGAGTTCAGTATTCGGAATTAGGGAAGACAACAGTCCAATTGGAAAGGAAAGAATGATAAGAATAAGGTGTTGTTTATTGTAGAATATTGTGATTAATATACCATAAGGGGAAGGCCACAATGGGGTGGCATAGTGGGAAGTTCCATGTAGGGTTTGGAACTGAGGAATAACTTGTGCGGGGATCAGCAGGTCAAATTGGCAACACTCCTAATTAGGATGAAGTACCCGCCATTTGACATTGCCATCAGATCAACTCATAATGTTAGACACATCAAGGGGCAGCTCATTGAGCGCCCCCTGTGTATTGTGAGATACGTTAGCGGGCAAGGCTGGAAACTTGGGTGCAACACCCTACCTTGCCCCCTGCTTGTTGTCAGACACCAGGACTGGAGCCTGCAAAAGTTCTGGGAAAGTCTGCATAAACAACCTTTGTGTGGGGATGGCACGGCAGGGGCACAAGCAATTGTGGTGAAGTTTCTTGGTGTTTCCTTGGGCATCCTCAAGTTGGTAGGTGTGTTTATTGTAGACAGCAGCTACCTTGAAGGGCCCTAGGTGGTTGGGTTCTAACTTGGCAGAATTGGGGTTGAGGGTGTAGACGGGGTCACATACGGCGTATCTAGCTTTGAGGTGTTTTGTCCCTCCCGCAATCTGCTTGTGTTCAATTTCCTGGACCTTGGCGCGCCATTGGTCTAGGGAGGGGGTTGGCACTAGGGGGGTTTGTTGGGAACCTTGGACTGTAGTTTCCCCTGTTCAACCCCTGTCAGACCGTCAGGTGCTCCAAAGGCCAGGGTGTTAGGGCTGAACCCAGTGCCCCTGTTGATTCTTGCTCGCAGGATCAGTAGGGCAGTAGGAAGGTGTTCAGTCCATGCAGTGTTAGGGTGCACTTGTGAGAGCTTGGCAATAAGTTGGACCAGGGAGCCATTTAGCTGTTCCACACGTCCATTGGCTTACAGATAATAAGGGGGTCATTACTATATGTTGGAGCGCATTCTTGACGCAGTAAGCCTTCCCAACGTGCCCAACAAGCTCTGGGCTGCCATCTGTAATTAGACATTTGGGGCGCCCAAAGCAAGCCACAATTTCCTTGCCAATAAAGCAGGTAACAGTGGTGGCAGTGTGGTTGGTTTTTGCCCAGCCCACTGGCCAGCAAGTGAAGTAGTTGATGGCAGTGATAATATATTTCTTACCCAGTCTGTTTTTGAGAAGCAGCCCCACAATGCCAAGGGCCCACTGTTCAAAGGGTTCCATGGCCTTGATGGGTAGGACAGACTTGGGAGTTGCAGGTTTGGTTGTATTCCTTTCACACAATACACACATCTTGAGGAGGTCCAAGATGTCTTGGCGCATGCATGGCCACCAGACCTTACGTTTCATAATCTTAAAGAGGTTAAACCTCTGATGTGACCCAAGGTCCGGTGGTAGTGCAAGATGGTGTCCCCTCATTATGTGGTGGGAATGTACAGTGTCTTCTTGCCTGTCTCTGCTTGGCGGCAGACGTTTCCAGCATTGATGGTGAACTGACTTTTGTTGTCCTTCAGTTTGGAGATAGTGACCGAGTTAAGGCCCTTGTAACGGGTTGCCTCAGGGCGCAGGTAGAGCATGTGCCAATCTGGGTCCAAACCGTTGTCCCCAGTGGTGGACGCTACGTAGAGTTATGAAAGGATGTTGGCTGTGACAATTTCCATCCCAGGCTTTTATTTGATGCGTAACTGGTAGGGGGATAGGCGCTCAACCCATCCTGCCTGGCGGTGTATCAAATGAGACTGTGTATTGAAGTACTGGAGTGACTTATGGTCCGTCAGAACGCGGGGTGGGAAGGTTGCACCTTCCAGGTAACAACGCCACTTCTCAACACAGTGTACAATGGCTGCCAGCTCTTTATCATGGATGGGGTAACGTTGTTCCAAGTCAGTGAGCTTCCTGGACTTGTAGGCCACAGGAAGGAAGACGCCATTGTCAGTTTCTACCCTTAGCATACCCCCTATGGCCCTGTCAGAGGCGTCAGTCTCAAGTTTGCACTGTCGGTTTCAATTGGGAAACTGTAGGACTGGTGCTGTTGTGAGCCTTTGCTTCAACATCTCAAAGACTTGATCTCTGGCAGGGGTCCAATGGAAGCGCTGTTTAGTATTGAGGAGTTCAGTGAGAGGTGCAATTAGTTCCCCACAATTGGTGATGAATTTGCGTATATAGGCAACCATGCCTAAGAATGTCCACACTTGATCCACATCAGTGGGGGGCAGCATGCTAGTGATTGCCTTGATTTTGGCAGGATTGGGCTTTATCCCTTGGGCAGAGATGGTGTGCCCAAGGAATAACAACTCCAACTTGAGAAACTCACATTTGGAGGGTTTAGCTTTTAGCTGGTTTTCCTAAAGGGTGTTGAGGACAGTGTGGAAGTGTTGGAGGTGCGTGATTTGATCTTGACTGAAGACTAATGTTGTCAAGGTACACCACCACAAACTTTCCAATCAATTCCTCAAAGGCTTTTTTTATCATTATGGCAAAGGTGGAGGGAGCGTTGATCATTCCAAAGTTCATGACACGACACTCAAACAACCTGTAGCATGTGCAGAAGGCAGTTTTTGCCTCATCCCCTGGTGCAATGCAGACTTGGTTGTACCCCGCAGTGAGATCAATCTTGTTAAAGACCTTTGCGCCTGCAAGTGTATCAAACAGGTCGTCAATCAGCGGCAGGGGGTAATTATTTTTAACTGTCACCTCATTTAGGGCGCAGTAGTCTGTGACCAGGCAAAGGGACCCGTCCTTCTTAGCTACTAAGAAGACCACCACTCTGTATGGAGAGAGCGAGGGGCAAATGAAGCCCTTATCAAGCGCGTCTACAAGGTGCTGGCAGATAGTCTCATCTTCCTTTGGTGTGAGACAATATAATGGTTGTGCTTGAGATAAAAATCCTTGAAGTTGTACAATGTGCTGGATCTCCCGGGATAGAGGTAGTTGTTTGAGTGTTTCACTGAATATGTCCTTGTACTCCTTGAGGAATGCAGCTAGCGCTGGTGGTGGTGGCGTTGACAAGGGAGGGATTGCAGATGGTTCTGCATGGATAACTTTGACTGAGCATTGGTTAAAGTCAAGTTTCCCCCTTGAAATTATACGTGCCTTTTTCTGTCATTCTGACAAACACAGTGTTGTGTAGTAGTTTGTTCATTTCTGTGGGGTAAATCTGGAACCCTACCCTGTTTCTATTGAGGATGATGACAGAGGTATCCCAGTCAATGTAGGGGTAGTTATGTTGGAGCCAGTTGAGGCCAGCAATTACTTTGTGGCTGAGGCCTGCCATGATTGGCCCAGAGAGCTTAACCTGGACGTTTCCCATCCTTACAGAGAAGGGCACTGTCTTGTGGGTGATGGAAATTCTGCAGGAATCAGCTACATGTACTATTTTGAATCTGCTGGGTACTCAATCTAATTACTGGGAGTCAGCAAACGCTTGATCTACCATGGTGTGATTGGCCCTGGTATCTACCAGTAGTTTTTGGGTTTTCCCACGGAAACAGAAGGGATAGGACAAGTGTGTTACTTAATTAGAGGAGTGGGAGGCTTGCAACACGGGATCATCACTATGGACCTGAAAGACGTCCAGAGTTTTGACCTTGTGAAGATTGTAGTCACGGGAGTTCTTTGCAGGCAAGGGCTGAGAGGACGGGTCAGTTGGGGTTGTAAGGCCTCTTGTTGCTACAACCCCCAGGCTTTTCCCTGGTCCTCAATTAGCGCTAGCTGGAGCTCCCCCTTGTGGGGCGCTTAGTTGCACCTTCTTGTTGACAAGGTTGGCAACAGCTCACTTGACCTTGACCACTGTTAACTGAAGAACGTGGTTGGGACGGAGTATAGTTGGTGCAACAGAAGCCCATTGAAGCCTGGTTATTGGCCTCTACAATGGCTTTATAACAGTTGTTAATAGAGGGGCAGCAGCCAATGGGAACCCACTTGCAAATATGGGGGTTTAATCCATTAACAATGAGAGTGAGCAACATGGTGTTCCCATTGTTCACTGCTTTGGGGGCAGCAGCCAGGGCTTGTTGCCACACAGCAAGATACTTGGGGACAGAACCAGTCTGCTTGATGGCTAAGAGGGGAGTTTCTAAGATGATGGGAGAGAAAGTTTCACTATATCAGAACTTGTCGGCGTCTTGAAATGTTGCCCAGGTGACGTCAAACTCCTGGCTGGCCCAGTTGGTGAACCACACAGCGGCAGGCCCTGTAAGGCGGCCAGATGTGGTGGCAACCCACATGGACTCAGGGACCTGACAGATACAAAGGCGCGTTTTGGTGGACTGGAGCCAACTGACAATGTCAGCTCCTTTGACACTGCCAGTGAAGGACTCTAGTTGAAGGTTGAGCATACGTTGGGATAGGTCCAACTGTGGCAGGGTGACACTGGCGTCACGCTGCCCAAGGTGGAGACAATTTTATACACTGGTGAAAACTAACTGGTCTTGGTAGATGACATATCCTTTGGGAATGTCCCCCTTGGGGATCAGAAGGAACATCTCTTGTTGTGGAGTATCCATGTGGCCCGTACTCTGTCCTTTCTTGGGGGGAATTTTGTTTTTAAAATAGGTTGTAACCTACTTCTGCTACCACTGTTGCAACTGAACCAATGAGAGTTCAGTATTTGGAATTGGGGAAGACAACAGTCCAATTGGAAAGGACAGAATAATAAGAATAAGGTGTTGTTTTTTTGTAGAATATTGTGATTAATATACCATAAGGGGAAAGCCACAAGGCCACAAGGGGGTGGCATAGTAGGAAGTTCCATGTAAGGTTTGGAACTGAGGAATAACTTGTGCGGGGATCAGCAGGTCAAATTGGCAACACTCCTAATTAGGATGAAGTACCTGCCATTTGACATGGCCATCAGATTAACCCATAATGTTAGATACGTCAAGGGGCAACTCATTGAGCGCCCCCTGTGTATTGTGAGATACGTTAGCAGGCGAGGCTGGAAACTTGGTTGCAACAGCAGGGAAGGATTGACCTTCAAAGGGTTTTTTTGTGAGGGGTACTTCCTTTTGGGTAGAGGATTTTGCGCGTGTGTGATTGGCCACAGCCATTATTAAAGAGTCAGGGCTATGGAGATTGGGAGTGATCTTTTTATTAGGAAGAGACACACTGGTCCTGTGTGCTCCACTTAGTAGTTTTTTTGTCCTTCCAAGGCACTATCCTCTTGCAATGTGTTGGGCAAAGCGTGTACACTGGGGGTTGTGTCAGCGGGCTCTTCTTTTATGTCTAGTTGGCGGTGTGAGAAGTTCCTTGCAAAGTGTCTTTTCATCTACACTTAAAGCATTCTTGTTCTTCCATAGGCTGTCTTTCTGCATAGAGAACTCCGTCATTGTCCTCTTCATATTCCTCCACCATGTTCATTACCCAGCAGGAAGAATACACAGGGCGTGGAGCCTGGCATAAAGTATGTTGTTAGAGGGAGGCAGCTATGCAAAGCACTGCTTGAGTTAAAGTAGGTATCAACAGCTGTGGGTGGAAGACAGACAAGTGTTGGAAGGGGTGGATTGCATGGAGAAGGGCTTTTGCTGCTTCTCAGGGATTCGGGAAGTTGATAGACATTAATGTTTGTGCCTAAACCCTAAATCTTCTACCAAATTTTGGAAGCAACTCATCTTTCTTCAGAGAGATAGTCAAGAAATTGGCCTTCTTGTCCTCCAGCTGTTCAGGGGAACCATAGGTATCTTCAAGGATATTTTTAATTTCCTTGTAAGACCCCCTCCCCTCCACTAAGAGAGGCAACCACTGTGGATAAGGCAGTTTTGTCCAGGCTATTCAACAGTTTAGCACAATTGACTGGCTCTGGGCTATTCCTGGTCATGAGCTTGAGCCCTTTGAGAAAGACGTGAATATTGATGAGTCCTTCTGGTTTGAACTTGGTATTTAGCTTGAGGCTGGGGCCAGAGCTCACATGTGAGTCCCATGTAGGTAGGCCAGGGTCAGAAGGGGCTGGTCCTGGGGGTCTGTAGGGCGGTCCTGGAGATCTAGATGGCGGCCCTGGTGGTCCTGAGGGTTGGCCTGGTGAGGGTCCCAGTGGCCCAGGGGGTCCTCCAGAGAAATCTCTAGGATAACTCAAGGTGGAAAAAAAGGCCCAGCAGGGGTGTAAGCCCCATAGGGGTAGCTCAGCTGAAAGAAATGCCCCTCTTGCGGGTATGGTTGGAGGTTAGGGCCTGAGTACCTGGAAGGGGGAAGCCACCAAGGGTATTACTGAGTATGCGAGTGTCCAGATTTTGGAGGGGTCTCCCAGTGTGTGGTTGCAGGGTCTTCCCTGGGATCATTAGCAGGGGCTGGTGATGGAGTGTTGAGGAGATGCTCTCTGGGCGTTTGAGTGGGGATAGTGGGTACTGAGGTTGGTCCTGGGGTCAAGATATCTGGAATGAGTGGGAAGGGGGCCGTCATTTTAGCAGGAACTCCTTGTGTGGCCTGGAGGAAACTTTGATATGTTTCTCCAGCCAGGTTAGTACTGGAAGAGGCCATCATGGTTTCTACTGACTTGAGAACAGAACATACTACTTATTCTGAGGCAGATAAAGATGTGGGACTTGGTTGTGTACTGCCTGATCCCCCTAGATTCATTGAGTCAAATCTATCAGTCAGGTTTGAGATCAGCAACTGTAGAATAGTGTCCTTTTTAAGGGTGGAGAGCTCCTTGTTGTAAGTGGAGGCATGGGCTTCCTGCTTCTGAGTCAGGATGGTCAACTCCTGTTGGACGCGCTTAATTTGGGTTGTCAATTGCTGGATGAGGCCCAGTTGTTTGGTCTGGTTGGCCTCAGTTTCAGCTTTGAATGTAACCTGATCCAACTAAAGCACTTCCATCTTGGAATAAGTTGTGTTGCCATTAGTTCCCACAACATCCAGGTCTTCCTGTGTTTGCGCAAGACCATGGTGAAGTAGATCAAGGTTTTTTTCAGGACCTCTAGGTTGTCCTGATCTTGGTTGACTCTAGACGCAGCATTCCCAGCCCATTGGTCACAGGCCTCTTGGATATCTGTTAGCTAGCCTGAATGTCACTGATGCCCATGTCATGCTGGGTGGAGTGGCCTTTAAGGTTGGCCACTTCTTCTACCAAGGGTTGAATCACCCACTGTTGAAAGGAGGAGTGGTTTTCAGTTATCTGTTGAGCAATAGTTACTGTATCTGAGTGCATGGCTCCCAGAACCTCATGCTCATGTCTGATCTGGTGAAGTCAGTCTTGAAGAGGGTTTGCAGCTGCCTCAGTGTAGTCCCTTAGTTGGTTCAGGGCCGTGATGGTCTGCTCACTGCTAATGTGTTGTTGCTCCAGCCAATTGGCTAGCGCAGTTACCATGGGGTGGTTGAATTGAATCAAATTGGCCTTGATCCTCCTTTTGTTGTCTATGGCCGTGGATGTAAGAAAATCCCCATTCTCACTCAGGAACTGGTGGACATGTTCCATATCTGATATGATGGTGTTGTCAGAGGGACCAGGATAGGCGCCTTGATGCATTGGAAGTGGAGGGGCACTGGGGATGGATTGGTAAGATGGAGGGGAAGTGGGGACAGGTAGAGGCTCTATGCGCAAGACAAAGGGGACACAAGAGCTAGGCCACTCAAGGGTCCGACGTCTTTGGGGAGGGGGTGTGGGGTTTTCAGACAGAGCCCTAGGGTGACAATAGTCTCCACTTGATGTAGATGACTGGGATGGGGTCCAAGGAAGGTTGGCAGGAGGTTCTTCATCTACCTCAAAGAAGTCCTTTGTGGGGTCCTTGTCTGAGGCAGGAGAAGTGCTTCACGGGTGGACTGAAGCTGAGCGCTGTCTTAGGGGCTTGACAGCTTGGATGGAAGGGACATAGGCTAGCGGGCAAGTTCTGGTCTGGACTTGTGGGGGAAGTTCAGAGGTTAGAGAAACAGGTTCCTCAACCTCTATAGGTAGTTGGGGAGCTTCTGTGTTAGGGGTAACTTGACCCTCAGGGTGGGAGACTTTGGTGAGAGTTGAGACACAATCAGCATTACGGGGCCGACCCTGGCCTCTGTGTGCCGGAGTTGGGAAGGCAGAGTGCAGAGTGCAGGGGGCTGGCGTTGCGTCAAGTGTAGTTGGCAGTGGAACAGCGTGGGTGGTCCATAGTTTTGGAGTCACAGGTTCAGTCTCTGGACTAGAGGTCTCTGGCAGCAGTGCAAAGGGCAGTGACAGATACCCCTGTAGTGAGCACCCAAAAATGTGGTGCTCAAGGGTTCTAGGGATGGGTTGAGTGTAGCTGAGCAGCAACTGGAAACACAACAGTACTAATATCTTTTTGCTCAACAGAACCTCTATTTGTGGGCTCTGCAAGTAGTCTAAGATTTTTAAGTTGTTTGTTATGTTTTTATGGTAAATGATTCTGTTTATTGAGGACCTCTTGGGGTCTTTTTATACTTTGTGGGAGAGGAGGGGAAAGAAAAGGCAAGTCATGCTGACTAGGGTCTAGACTGTCAGGCAATGAGCTTATTCTTGGAGAGCTGAAACATTTTGGTGAATATTCAGAGGGAAATGAGTTAGATTGGGCAAGAAGTGAACATTTAGGTAATTGACCTGGGATCAGGTGGTTGCAACAATAGTAGGGCCGTCTTTTGAGAATTGAGTGTAGAATAGGGTTTCAGACTACTCTCTTTAGGGTTCACACTTTGGCAGAAAGAGGGGCAGAAGATTGATATACCAATTTACATAGTGGAATAATCAATGAGTTGATCATTGATGTATCTGTGGCTAGCCGCAGATGCGTCAATGGGCCGTTAATTGCCTTATATAAAGCCTCTTTTGATGGGTCACCAATCAATGCATCTGCAGCTAGCCGCAGATGCTTCAATTGGTCACTAATTGCCATAAGAAAACCCACTCCAATGAGTCACTCTCTGACACATCTGCAGCTAGCTGCAGGTGCATTGATGGGTCTCTAATCAGAAATGCCCTTATGTGCTTTGGAGGGTTACTCTCCAATGTAAATTACAAAAAAGGGCATCAGTTCCCCCTATACTTTTCCAAATAAGGAATCAATCTAAATAAGGCAATACTAGGGAGTGGCACACTACCCCACAATCTTCAAGAAGACAACGTTAATAGGAGAGCCAGTATCCAAGCCAGCCTTGATCTTCACCTTTTGGATGGATATTTCCATGCAATGTGGAGTACAACCAAAGGATGAGAGGATATCCAGGATGTCTTGAGCCTCTGCTAGCTCCTTGTCTCACTTCTCAATAATGCATCTTAATCCCAGAAACTCATTATAGATAGTTTGGAGAGAAAGCAAAACTGACACATTCTTGAATACAGTGTCAGCAACTTCAGTGGCTCCTTCTGATGACTCTACTAGCACAGAAGATTTCATTGCTTGAGTGAGGTATGGATAAGAGACAATTTTTTGGCCTCAGGAAAAGGCTTAGTAGTTGTCATAGTCTTTCCTGATCATAACTTGTAGGGGACTGCAATGGTTTTGGGGCTGGCAAGAACTGAGTATTTGTACACATCAGGGTCATTGACATCAGAATTGTCTAAGTCAGAGTTGCCAGAGATATTGTGAAACAACAAGAGGATAAGAGGAGCCTTGGTATCAGCAGGCTTGGAGTCAGTTATAGAGGGAGGTATCAAAAGAGACTATGAAGAATTGTCAATTGAGAGTGTCTCCGCCTCTAGGTTGACTGTTCTTTTCCTGTCTGCTTCTTGGGATCAGTTCCTTCAACCCAAGGATTGATTCAGACTCAAGAATGGTGACCTATCTGGCCACAGTTGTGGCAACTTTGACGTTGAGGAGGATTTTAAAAGTTAATTTTAAGGATGCAAGGGCCACAGGAAGGCAAACCAGAGTTAGAGGCGGCACAATTCTCCCTCCAACTGCTCCAGAGTGGGTAAGGTGCATATCCTGTAACAATGTCTTTATGCTCTTCATGGAGGACAGCATAGCTTTATGGGATTTGAAATGGAGGCACATAAGCTGGTTAACTTTGAGGGCTTGAGTGCAAGCCATGTAAGCTTTGTGAGCCGTCAACTGTCTGCTTGTTATTAGTTGTTGTCCCTCCATGTAGAATCTGTATGAAAACTCAGCTAGAGTCTCCTTAGGTTTAAAAGCAATGTGCATGAAGGCGTCCTTCTTCACTTTCAAGCTAAGGTCACCACCAAATTTGTCAATCAGAAGTTGCTTCATATGGGTCATTATTTTTTAGATTAAGCCAAGGTGCCAGCTTAATCATTTCAAAGCCTTTTAACTTCTTTGGTATCATTTAAGTTGTAAACTTATGTTTTTTAAACATTAATATAATGCTTAGTTTACTGAAGAAAAGTTTAAGAGTTTAAAATATACAAATAATAAAAATAAATCTTGTTTCTATTAACTGTATTTTTTGCTAAACCCTTTTTTCTATTTTAATAAGCCATTAATCAACTATATAAGTTGCATGGGAGAGTAATAGCAGCCCCAAAGCTATAATTGCTATTACCCTATCTTTGGCTCATATAATTAATTTCTTAGTTATTTTTAGAAAAAAAGTTGTTGTATTTAAAAGACTATTTACCCTATGTGAAATATAAGTTTTTGTTATGTGTCCAACTTCATGAACATGTCCTACTAATCCTTTAGTAGTATCAGCTCTCTTTGTTTCTCTGTCATCTGTGAAGAACTTTGCACAATAATTTATTTTGGAGTACTCCTTAACATCCTCAAATGTCAAAGGTGAAACATACATCTCACCATCTTTCATTTAATATGAAAGATTAACATAAAATTCTTTGACTTCAAGCCAGCTTTTTTAGGTCTAAATTTTCTATCATAGATTTAAAAAAGGTTTTTTGGGAAACATCTGAATTGTTTACAAGTAACTCATATAAACCCTTTCTTTCTTCTCTCTCTCAAAAACCATTTTGAGATCATTTATATTTTTATATACATCTCATTTTCCTTTTCTTTACATATTTTAGATAATATACCAAAATGACCATCAACAATACTTTTGCCATGGCACTCAACAAATTTATTAAACTTAATTGTTCCTTTTATAATTTTAGGTACCTCTTTAAAAAGATAATTTAAGAATTCATAAGATCTGAAATGATTACCATTATCAGTCCAAACTTTAACTATTTTAATATTCTTAAATTTATTTTTTAAGAGGACTTATCAAACACTGACCTGAAAAAAGAGTTGTAAGATAAAATTTCAGATAAAAAGTCATGATACTCATATTTAATTTTCTCATTTTTTTAAAAACCAATTGCAAATCCTAATAAAGAAATAGGTATTTTCTCATAAAAAATTATTTGTCTCTATGGGACCCCCACCTATTTTAAAGTTTTCTTTATAGTCTATTACTATAACACATGAATTATCATCAAGATTATTTATATCACTAATAATTTTTTAATTTGTTGCTTATACAACTTTTCATGTAGTTCAATAGATTCCAAATTTTCTTTAATAAATTTAGACAATGGCAACTTCTTTATACTCAAATTCATTTTCTTCATTTCTAATGATTTTTTCAAGTTGCAAATGTTACACATATCAGTTTGTTTTTTGCTTTTAATTATATTATTAGGAATAAGCTTATAGAAAGTGGAAAGTGAAATAGAAATATTGTTTTTTATTTTCATATCTTCATAAATTTCTTTTTTGTTTTCAATAATGAGTATTTTATTTTAGTTGAGTATTCACTCAATTCTTTTTGTAATTCTTCATAAATTAATCCAGGGGATTTTTTAGTAAATTGGCTGGTTGGAAATGAATTTTTTAATATATGTTTTAAAATATTTTTTATATTTTCTTTCTTTACTGAATCATTTTTTCCTTTTTTCTTTTTTGAATTTAATGATACTTTTTTAGCATTTTTATTTTTTTAGAATATAAATACTCATTTTTTGTCATTTTAAATCCACAATCCCAAAGCTTTTTCAAACTGTAGCTTGATGTAACTAATGCTCTTAGGGAAGGAAGGTGCTTGGCAGGGGACTCTGACATTAATCCCTTTAGGTTGTTAAGGAAATCATATGTCTTAGAATTTTGTATGACAGGTAAGAAGGTACTTTTTCCAAACTCTGTTTTTAATAAGAAATGCTCAACAAAGCTGTTAAGATCATTGCCAGAAGTAAAAAGGAATGCTTGTTTAAGCATAGAGATTCTTTCTCTCTAGTAGAAGCCATCAGTGAGAGAAGGGTGACATATGAGGTGCAAACTTGATATGTTCCATAATGATAGTGGTTGGGTTCCTTGGATTGGTTCAGGCAGTTCTTGTTTGAAAATAGATGTGCAGTTATCAGAGAGGAGTAAAGGTGTGGATTGTAAAGTAAATTTCTGTAAAGTTGAGCTGTTTAAATACCATGTGAGCTGAGCTTTTGCACTACAGGCATAAATCCCCAATTTCCCCCAACTGATCTCCTTAATTTATCAATATCACCCCTGAAGTATGAGATCATTGTTTATTTACCCCTTTTTATATTCTGGTTAACTGTTGATATCTCGGCAAATAGTACTTCAATCTTGCTCAAACTAGTATCATTAGAAAGCCCTTAATCTCAGCTTTTGGAATTGTGCTGCAACTTTATATTTTGTAACCAATTTAGTATCTTGAAGTGGCTTTGAATTTAAGCTTATAAAATTATTATTTGAAATAAAATATGCTAATTAACTCTTAAAGTATGATATTTTAATCAGTATACTAAATTCAAAGTATAAATTATTGTTTAGCTTACTTCTAGTAACCAACTCAAAAATATTTTGCTTTAAATAAACTTAAGATTATTATAACTTTTAACAATTCTTAAAAAATGAACTTTATATATCTTAAATCTATCAAAATAAAAATGTCATTTTTTAATCACATATAAATATTTGCTTGTATAATTAAAGTTGTATCTTATTTTTATAGATACAATGACTAAGATCATTTTCCATTTAGTTTAAATAAATTTTAACCTTTATAAATTTTTAATTAAATAAAGCAATGTTTTGATGCATTCTTTTTTATTGTTGAATTTTTTACACATATTATCTCTAGCATACAGTACAGTAGTTTTAAAAGCTATGGCAACAAGCAAAAACAAACCAGATTTAAACAAAATGAACTCAGATTTAAGCAAAGTTAAAAATAAATGAATTTATATTAAATTACAATAGATTTGGGTTCATTTCAATTTTGCCTAAATCTGAATTAATTTTGTTTAAATCTGAGTTCATTTTGTTTGTTGTCATAGATTTTAAAACTACTGTATAAAAATATAATTTTATTAAATAGTTGTATAAAGCTATTTTATTAATATTAAATACTTAAGAATTTGAAAATGAAAACTTTTACTCTCTTCTAAGTGCTTATTATATATTTTCTATAAAATCTAACTTAAGAATAAATTACTTATGCTAAATGAGATCACTGAAATTTCAATAAAGTTTAGTTTTAATTTTAGTTTTAGTTTTTTTACCTTTTTACTAATTTTTTTATAAAATAAATCCAAAATTATTTAATATTTATTTGTTAAATATGCAAAAAGCTATCTGCCTCTTTTTAAAAAGAGGTATTCAAAAATTATTATATTTTAAATTAAATATTTTTAAAAAAGCTAAGATTTTAGGCAACAATTTAATTTCCAACAAAAAGCATCATAGCAGGTTTTATTGTATTTTTATGTTGCTCTTTTTAGAATGATGCATTTTGTACTAATCAGCTTTCAAGAAATAATGGTATATAAAATAAGATTGTTACTAGCTTTTAATACAGTTTAATTTAACTGTAAGTAGAAAGTGATTAATTTAATATAAGTTTTTATATTATAAGGATTAAATAAGATTTATTTTGATAAAATTGTTGTAATTATTTAATTTTATTAATAAAAAAATTAAAACAAAATTTTAAAGTGTAAAGTAGTACAGTTAATAGGAAACAGATTAATCTAACAAATAATGATCCATATCTTCCCAAGTCTTGATAGTGGGCAGCTCAGGCACCACCACCTCTTGGGAGGTCAGATGTAGACAGGTCAAAATATGCTCCTTCTTAACCTCATACAATGAGCATCTCATGGCAATTTCATAGATAGTTAGGAAAGCTGCAATAGTTGAAATTTTGGGATTGAAGACTTGCTTAAAGGTAGGCTTGAAATGTGCTTCTGGAGTTGGGCCACCATTGTAGCTATCAAGTACATTTATGTGCAGGAGTAATCTGCTTCAGATTCAGAGGGGGTTTGTCTAGCCCACAGCTTTCAAACACTTTCCTCAAGGGTAGTCAAGGTCTCAGCAGCGCGGGCACCCATATCATTAGCTAGTGTGGTCTGTTGCTCAGTAACATCTAGATGTTAGCCTTGGGATGTTACTAATGTGAAGAGCCCAGCCAGTTGAGAAGTAAAGGAAGGCCCCACTGAGAGGCAAGGGGTGAACCTGTTGTTTACTGAGTTGATCAATTCACTCATCTCTTGTATGTCTTTGTCTAGCTCAGCATGGTCCCATTTCAACTGATCCACCTCATTAGCTAGGGAAATCAACTCCCTAGTGCATTGGATTCAAGAAGCTCCTGGCAAGCCAGGGCAGCAGCCATCCTCATTGACAACCCCAACTGAACCTGCAGCAGTTGCCACCATTTTGAATAGGGCAGCAAGTTCCTGTTGTAGCTCAGTAACTTGAGTGATCAAAACAAGCACCTGTGGGTCAGTATGAGGCACCTCAGCAGGACGTCCTTGACTTCAAGTAGTTGTATGTAGCTCTCAAATAGCGTCCCATATTCTCTGCTCTCAATTCACCAAGTCATCCAAAGGGGGAGAGGGAAAAACACCTGGCTTGGGCGTAGCTAATCCATTCACTTGACTCTGGAGTTTGGCTATAGTAGCAGCAGTGGCAGCTCTCTCTTGACCAAACTCCGTACTGAGTTCATTAATGCCATTAGCAGCAAAGTCTGCTACCTGCTGTAGTTGCTCAAATGAATATGTGCTGAATGCATTGAGCTGCTGCACAAGTTGTTCAAAGTTGGTGAGATAAGCGTTCAAGGTGGAATTTACTTTAGTTTGCCAGGGCTGTTCTAACTGGTGGAACTCATGTAGACATTCTCTGACATATTCAGGGATGGATTAGCGCATTGGTTCAATGGAATTAACCAAACAGGTCTGTGAGGTGAAAGAGTTGCGCTGATTGTCTGATACCAAGGAAAACAGGGAGCGGATTCACTGTTGATAGGTAGCAAACTGATTCCAGTGATGAGTGACGGCTGCTTGTAGAGACAAGATTTCTTCAACATGGAGCCCTAACCATTTGATGGTAGGCTAAGGCAAGCTGCACAAAGGATGACAGTAGGTGTTGTGGAAATTGAGGAGCCACAATTGATTTTTAGTATTCAGCCCAACTAAAATGCAACTGAAGGTGAGGGATGGTCCCATCACAAGCTATCCTGAGTGCTACTGCCATGACTTGTTCTATGTCAGGGGTACCCATGAGGTAAGCAACTAGGCAGGGACCATTTCCAAGGTTCAGTACAGTAGGAACAATAGGCGGGTCTACAATATCTTCCTCAATAGGAGGGCTGGTAATTTCAGGTGAAGTTGGCTCTTGTATAGGGGGAGGCAAAGGACCTGAAAACGTGGATGCAAAAGGGATAACTAAAGGGCTTACAGCCCCTGTAGAGAGCACCATTTTTTGTGTTCTGGGGTGCGGCACAGATACATAATGGGGAATCCTAACCTTAGGATTGGATTTGTACTAAGTCCCAGTTAGATGGCAGGAAAGGCTATGCAATTACCTTGTGGCCCTGGATGAATAATCTCTACTAGTTGTGGCTAGAGAGAGGCGCCAAAGTACTGTAAGACACAAAGACAAAAATGTGTATAGAACTTCATTTTTATTGGTGAATATGAAAAGGAATATATACTGTGTAGCTTTACCACAAAACAGTACATGGAAGGTAGGATAACTTGCCACAAGCATGAGTGGGGAGATTGAAATGCGCAGAGTCAGGAAAACAAACAATCATGCCTCCTGATTCAGATATAGACTCATGTCAAGAGGCAAAAGCAAAAGAGATGGATTTGTCTTCAAAATAGCCCACCAAAGGCTAAATTGAAACATGGTGAATGGCAGCATTCACAACAGTGTGTATCCTGGCTTGCAGAAAATCAAAGAGGTCCTTGGTCCCAGTTGGGTTTCCTTGCTTGACGGCTTGCTTGAGCCATCCAAAGACTTCCTCAATGGGATTTAGGAAGGGCAAATAGGCAGGGAGGAAGAGAAGGCACAAATTTGATGTGGCCAATTGCTGGGGGGCCACTGCAATACTGGTGTCAATTGATGGAAATTCAGCAAGAATATCTGCCACCTTGTGGAGACCAACGTTGTCCAGCACAATTATGTTGGTGAAGCCTGGGCTTGTGCGCCTCAGGTGCTCCTGGACCAATTGGAGAAAGGATAGGAAGGTCCAGCTATTGTGAGATCCAAATATCTTTTGGTACAGCTTGACCCCCTTTGGACTGAGGAGAGCCACCATTGAATAGGCTGTGGTGCAGACCTCAGCACGCCAAGATACCCCATCATTGGAGCCTGTTGGGACATATCCATATGCATTGTGCATTGATGAGTCAAATGCTGATTTTTCAATGTAGTAAAATTTGACTGTCCCCTTGTTCTTTAGGGCAGTGTACACCTCAGTGTATTTTTTCTGGGTCTCAACATTGGTTGGGCTATTCCAATTGTAGGGGGATACCCCAAGCTTTTTCCAGGAAAAGTACATTCCCTTGAGCAGATTGTAGTAAAAGGAAATTTAGGCCTGAACCCCAAAGGTATGTTTGACCATGGACTGTATATTTGTCAGTTCAAGATGGCAGTCCCAGGTTATCCACTGGTATATTGCCCATTTGTGCTCCTTGGTGAACATGGTAGAAACATGCAAGGATTTTTCCACAGCAAGAACTTGACCAGTGTTGATGAACTTGTTGAAGGTCTTGCTGGTGTACTTGGGATCCACTCCAACAAGAGCCGCAGCCGCCTTGTAATCACCTGATTCACACATTAGCTTAAACAGGATGATGTGTTTGATGTTGATGATAAGCTTCTGGGTGGACTTTTTAGCAGTGGGGTTTGACTTGTTGGAATTGGGCACAACACAGGGCATTGGTACCTTGTTATAGAAGGCTGCAACCTTTTTGAGCACTAACTGTCCCTCCTCATTTCTGTAAAACTCAGGCTCCTTGTCCTCTTCCTGGTTGCCATCAATGACGTAAGGCTCATAGCTAGCGTCAAGCACAGGCTTAACCTTCTCCAGCATGGCTGACAGGACTGACTCTTGCCGGTACACAACGTTGAACACATACAAAGTAAGTTCTACCTCCTTGTTTCCAACTTTCTTGGTGGAGGAAACCTTGGTGGGCTTCCAGGTCATCTTAGGGACCCAAGGATTGATGCTCTGCACCCTAGCAGCTTGTGCTACTTGAACTGGCTGTGTCAGTGCAGTGTCACTATTGAACTCTCCTCTCACATCTCCTTCTTGAGTAGGCACTTGGGTTGCACTAACCCTATTCTTTGACCCACGGGGGCAACCGCAACCGCAGAGCACAACAGGTGCATTGGTACTCTTTTCTTATGTTTTTTCTATTTTAAAATTTAATAAAATATTAAATAAAACTTAATTAAGTTATGCACTGGTTTTTAATTTTTGCTTTTTATCTGAATTTGGATATTTGATTAATATTTCCCCCCTCATATCCCAATTATAGATTTTTTATTTCTTAATTAGTTGTTTCTGGTTTTACAATGCTCATTTAGAATACCAAAAATAATTTCCACCCATTTTCCTAGATTTATGCCAAATTAAGCACCCAACACAATATTTTAAAATTTATGTTTCAGATATTGTGTCTTATTTTAGATAAATTGTTATCATTGTTGATTACAATCTATTGCACACAACAATTGAGTGATTTTGTTTACATAGTGAGTTGCTATTGTGTTTTGTTTTTGGATTGAGTTTTGAATCACCTTACTTGTGTGTATTTTGTCACTGATTCACATATTAAACATATGTACACCAAAATTCAACTCACATCATTTTGTTTGTGAATCATTATATTTTGGATTGTATTTCAAATATTTTTTCTTTGTGTGTGAGAACTTCTTTGCTGTGTTGACTCATTTTGCATTAATGCCAATAAACCCTGTTAACAGATTGTATATTTTAACCTGATAGTTGGAGTTTGTTTAAATATGAAATCATTTTTGTTTAAATCTGAGGTTTTTTTGGTTATTGTCATAGCTTTTAAAACTACTGTAATAAAATCAACCATTTATTTTAACTTTTTTTGATTTATTTAAATTGGCAAATTTCAAATCTCTTGAGCAGATAACTCAACTAACAAAGACAAAATACAACAAACAAATACAAGATACATGAATCAAAAATGCAGGATTATAATGTACAATTTAAGATTTCCTGTATGTCTAACAAATCATAGACACCATGAAAAATTAACGGATATGAAATTGCAGGATTGTCAAATCCAAGAACCAAATTTCAAATCAAAAATGAGGTGAATTTGAAATAAATATAATTTATGGGTGTCTCAAAAAGGATGCTAAAAAATCTAGAGTGGATCTGTGCTAATTTTTTTGGGAATCATAGGCATTCTCAAAAATCACCCTATTCCAGTTTAGGACGGCTAAAATTTAGATCCTAATATTCACCGGCTTGACATACTTAACAATAAAATTGATTAAAATATACACTTCTCTTTTTGAGTTTATTTTTTAATACAAAATTTATTATGCCTTCTTTTTATAACAACCAAATAAACAAGGTGTTCTCTGGCCTTTACAAAATGATGCAGGGCTACATTGGGTCTTCCAACAGTGAAGCCTCTGTCTATGGTCATTCCCAACCCTCAGGCCCCTACCCAAGCACTACCCAGGAGTGTGCTCTTTCTCCTGCGTCCTCAAGCATGGCCCTGTTTGCCCATCATGCACAGGCAGCTGCTAACCCAAATCACATATCAACAATGGCATCTGGAACCAGTCAAGTGAGCCATAGGGCCACCCATGGAAGCCAGAATCCAGAAACAGCCAATCAGATGGCAATCTCCAGTTCCCAAGACAGACACATCCCACCTCCAGCCAATCAGCCTACAAGACGCAGAAGAAAATTAATAACCCCAGAAATTGTTTTTAAATGGTTGAAAAGCAAGGGATGCTTATGTCACTTGGGGAAGTTGCAGCTGCAATGGGTTTTACAAAGTCCACTGTGGCTGCAACCCTGCAAACCCACACCAACTGTGGCCCCCACCAAGAAGACCCCCAACTGGTGCCCGTACTTCAACTGATGGTGAAAAAGCCCATCCCCTTATGATGGCCAATATGAAACGTGACCTGTGGATGCCCCTGGTCCAGGTACGTCTCCAACTGGGACTCCATGGCATTTTCAAAAATAAAATAACAGTCAATTTTTGGATGCACAGATTTGTGGTTGCTGCTAGAATCTTGTCTAATCAAGTTCTCACTGGCCCCCAGTTTGGTGGATATCAACCTCTACAATTCAATCACTATTAATTTTATTAAAGGTAGGGCAATGAGGACGCGCAATGACGTCATCTTCTTGTTATATGTCAAGATTTCTGCAAGCATTCAAGATTATGGAGAAAAGTGTATCCAATATTACGTCTATAAGCACAGCCCAATCTTGTATTGATTTGTCAGGGTTTTGTTGGCATTTTCCCATTGGGTGTCAAATATTACTTGGCAATATCAAACACCACAGATTGGTATGCCTACCAGATGGAGCTCAAGGACATGCCGGGGGAGTGGGCTACCCAACAAGCTAAGTACATAGCTGTACTGAGTACAGAGATGGAGCAGCAGGAATGGACAACCAATGAAATTAGGGCTTCAGGGCATACCTGTTGGTCCTATCACATCAACCACGCTGACATGCATCTTGCAGATGTATGTCTTTACACTTTTGGTTTGGCTCTCAGGCGCCTAAAGCCTGCCACATACAATGAACTGTGCACCTAAATTGAGAAGGATTATGAGCTTTTACCTTCCATATTTGTCCAGGATTTATCTGATCTCATCATATTCTATGCAAGTGATAGTGATAGGCCCATAAAAGACTCCTGCCTCCCCCCACACTCATCTATTTGGCTTGTCAAACCCACATACATGACAGAAGAAGAATTTGAGCAATTGAATCAATCAGCTCTTGCCGCTTCTTCCCAGTCAACAAACCCTGCCTATCCAACCCCCCATCAATACCAAGCTACCCGCCTTCCAACCCTGACTCTCAAACCACCACCTATTTCCTCCCTGTTACTCTGATGATGTCCCTTTCACAGGTGCAGATGACAACAACAATCATGCCGCCCATTTCTTCCCCTACTTGTTCTTTGATGAGTAAAATAAAACCTTTCTTTGTGATAACTTATTAAAATTGATATGATTTCTTTTGCTTTATAATTAATAACATATTCTTTTTACATTATTGAGATTCTCATAATCAATAAAATGTTGTACATTTTATGAATAAAATAAAATTATTTACATAAATATTTTTCATTATCAATAATAAATTAAGAACTATAAATGTAAATTTTGCATTAGGATATTGCAATTAGATGTCAACTCTTGATATTTTGATATTATGTGCATAAATCAATGCATTTTGTTTAATACAATTCATTGCAAAAAAAGCCTTTTTCATTGTAATTTATATAAATGGATTGTGTTTATATTAGAGAGCCATTAACTCTTAGTACAAATATTGATACATAGTGCATTTTACAGCCTGCATATTTACCTATTGGTAACAATTCTAGAAACTTTTTAGTCAGATTTTGTAGGTAATAATAATGTAATGGGTTACTAAATTACTTTTTATTACCATTCATTGGCTGATTTTCTTTGCTGTGGCAATTGTGCATTTTCTGATATTTACATACTAGTATCCAATTGGATGGGAAACAAACTAATTGGATGTCAGTGTGTAAATATCAGAAAATGCACAATTGCCACAGCAAAGAAAATCAGCCAATGAATGGTAATAAACAGTAATTTATTGATCCATTATATTATTATTACCTCGCAAAATCTGACTAAAAAGTTTACATAATTATTATCAATAGGCAAATATGCAGGCTGTAAAATGCACTATGTATCAATATTTGTACTAAGAGTTAATGGCTCCCTAATATAAACACAATCTATTTATATAAATTACAATGAAAAAGGCATTGTTTACAATCAATTTTATTAAACAACATACATTGAGTTATGTACATAATATCAAATATCAAGATTTGATGTCTAATTGCAATATTCTAATGCAAAATTTACATTTATGGTCTTTAATTTATTATTGCTGATGAAAAATATTCATGCGTTGAAGGTAGTACTATAAAAACCAGTTTTTTGATGTAATTCAAAAAAATATTAACTATCTATAAATTGATAAATGAATTAAAAGCACACCTGCAAAAGTTTGTTGAAATAGAAAAAACTATCAGGGAACTAGTAACAAGAAAGCTGGGTAACAGGGGCCAGCCACTAATCCAGTCAAAAGAAGATGCTCTGAATAAACTAGGAAATATTATAGCCAAAAAGAACAAAGAAGAGTTGCTCAATCTACAGGGGAAAATCCTATCAAGTTTGAAGTTCAATGATGAAGCCTAAAATTTTTGGGAGTTCTGGCAAGGGGCTGTCAAAACAGCAGGCTCAACCCGCCAGCAAGGTTCAGAGTAAGTGGGTTTGTGACCCGTGATCCAATTATCCATTCACCTGAAGTCAAGTTAGGAAATCAACTCAGATTTCCAAATAAAATAGAATTAAGGCAACTGTGGTAAGTTTAACTCCCTGGTGATCAACTCCCTGGTGCTTGACACTATAGTAAAGTGAGAATTCAGCTTTTCCCCTGATAAACAACTGGGAATTGACACTTTTTTAATTAAAGGATCTTGATGTACTGAAATATTTAATATAAAAAATTAAGCCATACAACTATGGTATACTAAAGTGACTCTAGAAAGCTCAAAAATGCAATAAAACAGTACCCTGATTAATAAAAATAAGGAGAAATAAGCAACTATTTCTCATTTTACTATTTAATTTACACTCTTCAATATAAAAATATTTTTTATTACCATGAAAATTAAAATTCCAATTTTACAAAAATATACACAAACACAACAAATAAAGTTATGCAAAACATGAAGACATATTAATGTTTATTTGATATAGTTCATATAAGCACAACCGTGAATATCATAAGTTTTATTAGTGAATTAACAAAAATTTAGATATTTTGCTTACTTTCAACTATAAATATTCATCTCAAACTTATCATGTATACATAAAATACTCACTGCTATCTAATTAAATCAAAAAACTTAAAAATTAAAGCTAAAAACTGAATGATCAAAACTAAAAAGTAAAAATTAAAGCTAAAAAGTTAAAAGTAAAAATCATATAACCAAGCAAGCAATTTTACTCTTGATTATTCTTTCCCCTTTTCATTTTAGCCCCTTTCATGAGGGCAGTGGCAATAAGCTCAAGCTGCTGCTTAAGCTCAGAGGCCTTATACTTGTTCTTGGCCGCACCCTGGATGGCCTTGGTGAAGAGGGTGGAGCGGGTTGTAGGCTTGGTGGGGGACGCGGTTGGCAAGATCTCTGAGCTTGGAGATTGTTTTCTCTTGCTCATGCTGCAGGAGAGAGAAGAAATTATTGAACTTTGGATAAAGCCCAAAGTTGGCCTTAAGATGCTTGTTATAAGCCTCTAATGCCAAAGTGGTCTTGAGCTCCCCGCTGATGGCCGCCCAGTAAATGTTCCAACTGGCCTTGGTGTGGGCCTTGCCCCACCTCTGCGTGATGGCCTTTCCAATTTACTGAGGTTTAAAGTACTCCAGGAAATTCTTGAAATCCTAGTGCTTTACTATGTAAGGATTCTTTGAGAGAACCTTGAACCCTTGTTCAGTGTTCTCTGGCTTTAAAAAAGCTAAGGCACTAAATTTTACCAGCACAAATTTGCAAGTGTCCAAAGTGTCCCTCTAGCTCAACCTACTAAGCTTGGTGTGGGCCTGCACGTTGCAAGCAACTGCTTGGCGGAAGTGGAAGTGGCATTCCTGCACCTCTTTGCTAAACAGCTGCTCAAATGCATTGAACTTAGCAGGATCAAAGTCCATGATGCACATGTGAGGTCCAAGAGCTCTTAGCCTCACCTTTTCCTCCCAGTCCAGGGTGGCCTAGTCCTTGTCAGCAGCAGGAGGGTTGGCGCAGGTGTGAAGGGGGTCTTATTAGATTTATCATCGTTGACAGGAGGGAGGAGGGCAATTTCTTGGCAGAGGATTGTGAATGCACATGTGTAAATGGCCTCAGTGGCCCCAGTAAGAAGAAAGAATGTGAGTGGAATCACCCGGATGTCAATCTGGGCATGGATCATCCAAGGCTGCTTGAACATCTGGGGGCAAGTGGCAAAGGTACCATCAACTAGCCAAGTTGAAGCCCTTTTCAACTCTGTCAAGTTCTGCTGAGTTGATTAGCAGATATCTTGATCCTTGACCCCTGGCCTGTCATTTTGGAGAAGGAAGTGCTTCCTACTTGGAAGTTACTTGAGCCTTTGGGTGGGTTTAAGCTCTGAGAGGGTGTCTGAAGCCTTGGGGTGAGGGGGATTGGCAGAAATTGTTCATTGCTGATGAACTTAAAAAGTTGCTCCTGGGTGGGCACCAACTTAATATTGTTGGGCTGAAGGTGTTAGAGGGCCTTGATGGCCAGATTTGAAGTGCGGAGGTTGGCAGAGGTGGGGATCACTTGGACAAGGTACCACTTCAGCATACAAGTGATCAGGTGATTGGGGGGCTCACAGGTGTGCTCCCCCTTTTCAGCAGTAACCCACTCCCAACCCTTGATGTTTAACCAGGGGCCACAAATCTTATCCTCACATACAAAGTGTCTGCTCTTAGTTTGGTGCTTCTGGTTATTACAGTTAAAGATGTAATTTTCAGTGACATAGCCAGGGCTGCCTTTTACTGACATGGTTGGGAAGTAACAGGAGAAGTACTTGGGGACTTTGAACTCACTGTCCACATTGCAGATATTGTGAATGGCCAGTGGATCCCAAGCCACATGACCAGAAGCTTTGAACTTCTTGGAGTACTCCTCAGGCTCATCTTGGGGGTCAGATGAGGGAGGGGGAAGAGCCATCAGGAGGGGGAGGGGAAGGGTTCTTCAAGGCCTTCTTGGATCCCTCATTTTTCTTGCCAGAAGAAGAGATGGGCTCCTTGCCAGTCTTTGGCTTCTTGTTACGGCACTCTTTAGTGAGCTCAGAGTCAGCCTCTGACTTGTAAAATGAGTGATTAGTGAGAGAGTTGTCACTTTTATTTGCAAATTTGGGGGGAAAGTTGAAGATGAGGGTGGAGGAGTGGGAGGATATGGGGTGGGGGAGATAGAGACTTTGCCTTTGCAGGCTTCTTGACACACTTGGGGTTGGTGTTTGGTTCCTTGGAGCCCTTGGAGGCTTGGAGCTTGGTAGGCTTATTGTTCTTGTTTGATCTTGGCTAAAGAAAAGTTTAGTTTTGTAAAATAAAAGTATGAAATATATAAAACACAAAGAGGTAAATTAAAGAAAAAGTTAAATAAAAATTATGCAAATGAAGTTTTATTTATCAAGAAAAAAACATAATAAAGTAAAATGAAGCAAAATAGAAGCTCAAAGTATAGATATAAAGGATAAAACATAGAAAATAAGTGAACTTATGATGAAGCATTGTGACAGATCCAGGAAATTCATGCTTGCTTCTTCATTATCCCGGTCTGACTCTTTTTTGGTTTGACAGGGAATCCTTTATTTAAGCTTTGATGAGCTTGGATTCCAGGCAAGCAATCTTGGCGTTAAACCCATTGTCATCTGGTGATCACTTCTACATTTTTTGCTTCCCATAGTCTTAGCTGCAGACCATCTATTTCATTCCATGGTAGTCTTCTTTAAATCAAAATCCAAAAAAAACACAAAACATCAAAATATTGAGGGGAAAGCAACCATTGTCACAATAAGCATCATTTTTTTATTAATTATTATCATGTTTCCATTATATACCAATGGGGGTACATTTGGCTGAAAAATCCTCTGGTTCTGGAGTCACACCTGGATCCCTATCACATGGTTTATGACATAAGGGCGTCATCCAATCCAGATCTTTACCAAAAAGATCTTCACACTCTTAACCTATAAGAATGTGCCATAATACATTCCAGAACCACCTGATTCTTTCCATGGAAATGTATTGCTTTGACTTGAAGCATTCCGGTCTTCCAGCACCAAAACCCTGTGGAATATATGTATTCCTGATCCAAGGTATCCTTGTTCCAACTGGGAACCAGCTGATCAATCCTGAATGCATAGACACCATTGTCTACATTTAGCTATTTTTGCATTTGATGGTTTTTCGCGTTAAAACCCCATTAAAACGCTTTTAAACTCAAACCAGGCGCCACCGCGGCGCCCCAGCACCTGAAAAAAAATTGATAGTGGCGCCTTGGCGCTTCACAAATCCATTAGGCGTCACAGCGGCGCTTTTAACCCAATGAATTTTCCAAAGCGGCGCTTTTAAACCACAATTTGGGGGTTTACTTTTGGCTAACCTTAACCAAATTTCTTGACACAGTCAAGACAATTAAACAATATAATTAAATCCTCATTAATTATATTCCAAGCATATATTAATTAACCTTCTCAGTTAATTAATCCATTTGAAGACAACAAGTCTTCACTTGACACAGTCAAGTTCATTTTGGCCCTATGATTAAATCCTCATCAATCATATTCCAGGGTATCAATTAATTAACCTTCCCAGTTAATAAATTACGTTTGAGACACCTAGCCTCATAATCTGAATCATTCAGATTATTCATTACAGCCCTCAATTAGTACAGCCTAATTGATTCCTGGGTAATCCATTACTACGCTGGAAAATCTCTCCAAGGCCAATCCTATTGTTTTGAATTTCAACCTATGAAATTCATCACAATTCAACCTCTTTGTGAAACCACAGCCCAATGTGACTGTAGTACAGTCACAAGCATCAAAAATGTTAGGTTCAGCATAACATCTTAGTACTAAATCAATGTAAAAGTATAATTAAAACCCACAAAAGTATATAAAAGTATATGGAAAGTAGAAGGAAGAGTAGTAGATTATAATTGCAAAAAAATTATTATGTGGAATTTTTTTATTGGGAGTTGCAAATTCAAAACATAGTAAAGTGTCAAGTTTGACACTGTCAATCAGCTGGAAAAAGCTGAATTCTCACTGTTGAGTATGCCATAGTCAAGCAGAAAAATCAAAATTACTATGTTTTTTACATATAAAAATTGCTTAAATTTAAAACAGGTTTGAAATTTAACCCAAAAGCAAGGCAGTTGCATATGCTCAAAAATAAAAAAATACAACATAAGTTAAAAAATTAAATGAGTAGGAAGGTGTTTATTAGTGATTAGTGTATGCTGTGGGGAGCTGGGAGTGAAATATTTACCATGGTGTTGGTTAAAACGTTAAGAAGCTCTCTGCACTAATCCCCAAGTTAAAGTGTCAAGTGAATGAGTGTCAAGTGCGCTCATTGTAAATTTATGCCTCCCTCTTAGGCCTCTACTCCAATTACTGCCAAATTATTGGGAATTTCTACCAAATTTTGTTTGAATACTTCTCCAAAAGGTTACTGAAAAAGCCCAAGAAAAGCTATCAATTTGATATTTTGGAATTATTCTGAAGATGACCCCGCCTAACCCACCCAGGAGACACCTCTGGTTAAATATCATGTGCAAGAGCGGCCAGGAGCAGTGGTAATTGCATCCAAACCATATTCCTGATTTTAGTTGGTTAGGTTTTCCTTTTGACTATGTCCATTCAAAATTTGTCAAAATCTTCCTGCCTCAAGAAATGAATTTAATCTGCTCATATTATTGGTCAATTAGTTTTGTGACATTCAATCTACCACCCCAATTCTATCACATCCCTTAAATGAATGAAAGAGTTGTAAAAGACCTTGCTTCATCATTCTCTAATCTAATAAAGTTTGAAATTTGTTAGTAAAACTGGCCAGTTGGTTTATCTGTTGCTTTGTGTGTTCAGTTGATTCCTTCCCCCCCCCCTTTGGCCTCTCATGAATTGTTAGTGACAACATTTTGGTTGTTGCTGAAACAATGATTTTTATTATTTTTGAGAGCATGGTTTTATTTCCTACTAACCTACTCCCCAATTCTCACACTTATAGTGTGTCACTTATTAATTTAGCCTTAATTCTGAGCCTTTGATTAGTTAAATCCAAAACTGATTGCGTGATGAGTGGATAGAGTTGAACAAAGAAGGAGTCAATTTTCTGTTTTTTATAATTTACATATGAAATCTCTTAATAAACTGGGCTTAATTTATGTGGCATCACTTAATCCACAACACCGGGAATGACATAATGTAAAACAAGTGGGGTATTTGATTAATGTCTATACTGTAGATTCAGAGCCTAAAGGTAAAATGCGGGATTGGCAAATTCTTTTGTGTGAACTCACCAACTTAATGGAATATTTTTCATCCTTTTATATAAAAAATTAAGTTGTTATGAGCTGAAAATTACTTCATTAAGTTGTTGAGTTTACGTAAAAGAATTTGACAATCCCGCATTTTTACCTTTAGGTTCTGAAGTTACAGTATCACTAAATCCAATATAGTGGTACTAGGGAGCCTAATGAATAACTATGGACACTAATAATAAAAATATAATGGTAAATAACAAATTATATAAGTGCATATGTATTTTTATTAAAAATTAACATTTGGCTTAAAAAGTCTCAAACTGGTCACTTTTTTTAGAGTGTTGTACACAGGTTTTTTCATTTTTATTGATAAGGAGCTCCTTTTGGGGAAGCTTTGTATATACAAGGTAGGAAGAGAAGAAGTATATTTTATTGGGTGATACTTTAGACTTATATAGATTTAGCTGTGGTGGGGATATTAGTTGGACCAAACCCAGGGGATGGTCATGTGCTGGACGGGTTTGAGTTGTTGGATACCTGGACAGTCATGTGATATTGATTTGTTGCCATTTCTGGTATGTCAAATGGTATATTGGAAAGGCACCAAATTGAGCAATGACTGGATGTTAGGTGTGATGTCAATAGCTGGAATACTCATACATCCAGACCCTTGATACACCCCTCCCTTAAGGGGTTACTTGGGTACATCAGGAGGGGGCTTTGTCTTGACGGCTGCCGCCTGATGTTCCTGGAGTTGTTTACTAGTGGGCACCAACTGGGTCAAGTGTTCTCCTTTGCTAGGGCGGAGGCAAGATCTGTGATACTTTTTGGTGATAGGTTCTTTGGCACCCTGGAACTTAACCAGGTAGGTGTTCCTGTCTGGTCGGTATCTGATGATTCTTCCTGGTCCCCTGTGTACTGAGTCTAGTTTCTTTCTGTTCCTGGCTAGGACCCAGATGGGGGAGTTGATGGGGAGTGGGTCCTCTGTTGAGGTTATCTTTTGAGTTTTAAGTCTCTTTATTTCAGCCAGTTTGGCTTTGAGGCGTATGTGTTGTAGAGCTGATTTCTGTTCTACTGTGAGAGGTTTCCCAGGGGATCTTTACATATGGTTGGTTATTGCAGGTGACTATTTCTGGCTTGTACCTGTATGTTAGTTCAAACAGTGAGTAGCCTGTCCCTTGATTGGTACAAACCTGGGATACTAGTAATGCATGTTTCACGTATAGTGGCCATGTGTCTTTGGCTTTGCCATCCATTAATTTCTCCAGGGTTCTGATAAGGCTGCCATTAAGGTGTTCAACTCTGCCGTTGGCCTGTGGCCTGTAGGGCAAGGTTGTGGAGTGTTTGATGTTCTTTGTTTTTAGATTGACATTTACTACGTGGCCTGTTAGCTCTTTTGCTCCATCTGTTATGATGTAGTCTGGAGTGCCGTAGTCTGCTATGATTGCTTTATTGATGAATTGATTTATTGTTTCAGCCTTGTGATCTTTTGTTGCCCAGCAGATGGGCCAACATGTGGCAAAGTCAATGGCTACAATTAGAAATCATCAATTTTTTTGGTTTCTGGGAAGGGACCACTACGTCCAGTCCCCAAACCTTGAATGGTTCAGGGTGCAGTACTGGGTTGAACGTTGGCTGGGGAGCATTTGTACTTGTGTATCTCTTGCACACTGTGCACTATTTTAGAACATCAACTATATCCTGCTTCAGGTTGGGCCACCATACTATCTCTTTTAATATGAGATATAGACTGTTAGCCGTTGTTTGTCCTAGCAGACAATGGTGTCTTTGTATAGTGTCAACTCTTTGTGCAAGTGGGATGTATGGAATGTGTTTATCTTTGATGATTTAGTATACCATGCCATTTGATACGTGAAAATGTTTTTCATTCCTTACTAGCGTATCATGGGTTAGTTGATGTGTGGAGGGATCCTTTCCTTTTGTCTTGTACTCAGTGTTGTATAGGTTGAGCCAGTCAGGGTCCAGATGGTCAGGGTGATTCTCTCTTGGCTGGCATAACCTAGAGAGAGCATTGGCCGTGACCAGCTCTGCCCCCTTTTTTGCATTGGATGTCCAGGTTAAGCTGTTCCAGCAAGGACATCCATTTGTCTTGGAGCCGTGTGAGTGTGTTCTGAGTTTTGAAATAGATTAAGGATTTGTGGTCAGTTAGCACTTGGACGTTTAAGTGTCCTTCAAGATAACATATCCATTTCTTGCATGTGTGATATATTTCTAGCAATTCTTTATTATGTATTGGGTACCTTTGCTCAGTGTTTGTTAGTTTTCTGCTTTTGTAACATACTGGCAGGAAATCTTGCTGCCCTGGCTGGCAGATGTGTAGGACTGCGCCAATAGCGGTGTCACTAGTGTCTGTCTCAAGCTTGTAGCACCTGTTGTTATTAGGGTGTTGCAAGATTGGTGCTTCAATCAAAGCTTGTTTCAATAGTTGGAAAGTATTGTCACATTCTGGAGTCCAGATTAATTTCTTTTTGACATTACCTTTGGTTATGTCATTGATTAGTGTGGTGAGTTTTCTGCAGTCTTTGATGTATTTCCTTAGGTAAGCTACCATACCAATAAAGCATCTAACTTGTTTCATGGAGGTGGGGTGTTGCATGTTATTTATGGCTTTTATTTTATCTGGGTCTGCTTTGATGCCACTGTCAGAGACAATGCGGCCTAAGAACAAGAGTTCCTTTTCCATAAATTGGCACTTACTTGGTTTTGCATAAAGTGTGTGCTTTGCAAGTCAATCAAGTGTCTTGCAGACATGCGTGAGGTGTTCCTCTTTTGTTTTTGAAAATATGATGATGTTGTTGAGGTAACATAATGTGTTTGAGAGACTTTTTAGCGCTTGGTTCATCATGGTGACAAACTTTGTGGGAGCGTTGGTCATCCTAAAGTTCATTACTTTACATTCAAACAACCCAAATTGTGTGCAGAACGCAGTCTTTGGTATGTCCTTCTCTTTGACTTCAACTTGGTTATAACCAGATGTGAGGTCAATTTTTGAGAAAAATTTGCTCCAGAGAGCCTTGCAAATAGGACTTTTATGAGGGGAAGTGGGTATTTATTCTTTACTGTACTTGCGTTTAGTGCTCTGTAGTCGGAAATCAGGCAAAGGGATCCTTCTTTCTTCTTTACAAAGAAAACTGCTGCCCCTCACGGGGATTCAGACGGGCAAATGAATCCTTTGGCTAGGTTGTCCTCAATGTGGGCTTTAAGTGTTTGGGTCTCCATGGGGGAGAGTCTGTAGAGGGGTGCAGGCTTGGGCATGGCTTTGCATAAGTCAATGCCATGTTTGACCTCTTGTTTGGGGGGTAACTCTGAGTTCTTCCTTGAATACATGAGTGTATTCCTTTAGGAGTGCTGCAAGTTCTGGGCATTGGGTTTTTTGTGTTTGTATATTATTAAATTTAGAGTACCTCATTATGTGGAGGGTACTGTCTTTGGTTAGATGTTCTGAGTCATCTTGGTTTATGACTTGGACAAATACTGTATCTCTTTAAGAATTAGGTTGTTGGGTTCTTTGAGAATGTTGAAATTGACTCCATTGTGTTTTATTGTCATGGTTTTTGTTTTCCAACATACGCTGGGAAACACTTGGGTGAACCAGTCCATGCCTGCTACAATGTCATAGTTTATGTTGTTCATGACAAGTCCTTTGATGGACGTTTGTATGCCTTTGAGGTCAATTCTGAAGGGAGTTGTTTTGCCTTTGAGTAGAACTTTTGATTTGTCTGCCATTCTGGCGTATTTGAAGTTGGATTTGACAACTGGTATTTTGTACTTAGTTAAAAAAGTTTTGCTAACCATAGTGTGTTGTGCACCAGAGTCAAATAAAATTTTATGTGTATGTTATTTGTAAGTGCATGGATAGGCAATAAGTTGTGAGTGATCTTTAATTTTTACATTCATAAAAATGGAGGATTGCGGGACACAGGGGATGCAAGCAGCAAAGTTCGTGCCTTGGTACTTCTTCTTGCCGTTTTGGAGGGAGACGGGGGCACTTAAGCCTGTTCCTCCTACTCTTTTCCCTGTTCCTCTTTTTGAGACCTTTGAGATCAGAGAATGTGGAGTCAGATTTGTAGTGGGTTGCTACTTCAGCGTTGTTAACTTTGGTGGTGTCCTCTTTCTTGGGACGGGAGTGGTTTGCGCTTTGGCTATGATTGCCATTATTACAATTGGAGTTGCTGTTGCTATGATTGATATTTTGGCATTTATTGCCATTGGCGTTTTCTCTGCCATTGCTGTTTGAGGAGTGGTTTCTGTTGTGTGCAGCATATTCCATGTTGGCGCATTTTTCAGCATGCTTGGCTTCAGCAATGAGTGTGGGCATGGAGGTATTTGCTTCTGGGCAGATGAGGGCAGCAACAGAGGGTTTCATTCTGTTGATGAATGATGCTCTGGTGTTTATGTTATCATCTTGTGCTGGGTTTTGGATTTTGCAATGTATTTCCTCAAATTCATTGGCATAGGCTGTGATAGTGGTCTTCTGAGGAAGATCACTGAGCTGTATTGCAATATTATGAAGAGATTTGGTGACACAGAAATTGTGGGTGATGTTGGCTTTGAACTCTTCCCAGTTGTCAAGCTGGTCGTTGGTTTGTGAGTCAACCCAGGTGGCAAACCAGTTAGCTACGGCCTTGTACAGGCGCTTGCTGGCTTCCTGGATCCATTTCTTGTGAGGAATGTGGCTGGCGCAGAGTTTAGCAGCTGTGTGGTCTAGCTAGTTGATGACGTTTTCTTTGTTTTACCAAAGAACTTATCAATACCAATGTATTTAATGTTGGTAACCTCACCTGTGATAGGTGGTTGTGCGTTTGATTGTGGTTGAAGAGAGCAACTGTATTGAATTATCTTGGTGCATGCTTTGGGCATGACCAGACCTTTGAATACGGTGCATCCACTAGGAATATCTTTGTCAATGTTGTGGGCGCAGAAGTATGTTTTCCAGGTATCTTGGGATGTGGCCTGGTTGAGTACGTGAACAAAGGTGGGTGGGTTCTGTTCAGTCATTTTCTCTTTCATTGGCGTGGTCAAAAACTGTAGTGCTACCAGTGATAAGGAGCGCCTTTTGGGAAAGCTTCAGATATAAAAGTTAGGAAGAGAAGAAGTATATTTTATTGGATGATACTTTAGACTTATATAGATTTAGCTGTGGCAGGAATATTAGTTGGACCAAACCCAGGGGCTGATCATGTGCTGAATGGGTTTGAGTTGTTGAATACCTGGACAGTCATGTGATGTTGATTTGTTGCCATTTCTGGTATGTCAACTGGTATATTGGAAAGGCACCAAATTGAGCAATTACTGGATGTTAGGTGTGATGGCAATAGCTGGAATACTTGTACATTCAGACCCTCAACACTATTAGTAAATTTACGTATAAATTTCCCCTTAAATTGGTATTTTAGCTAACCAAATCATTAAACAGAGTTGAATTCAAGTGAATTTAAGCTTGGTTTTTGGTTTCAACCCCCTAAATTACTAGTAAAAGTTAGCTTAAAATCAGTTAAGCCAAAAATACTAATAGATTCACTTATACAGCATTTGACTCCCTGGTACTCAACAAAGTGTCAAGTACCATGGAATTAAACTTACCACAGTTGCCCCAGGACACCATACAGTGTATCACTAGGATGGCTGCTCAAACAGGTATCCATGTGAATGAGGTGGTGTAAATTTGGGACAGATATACATTCACTCCCATCAATAGCAAGCCAGACAACAGCCAGTAAGTATGACTGGGGGTTGACACTGGTTGCAATAGTGGGTGCCTAGCAGGGGGCCTCCCCTGGGGGAAGGCAACAGAACTAAGGCCACTGGGGAGAGGGGATGTTAGGGATCTGCATGACCATAGGAGGGACATAATTATCTGAAGAAGAGCTTAATGAGAAACTCACCAATAGATAAAAAGTGCTGGGCTCAGCCAGGCAGATCATCTAACAAGTACAGGAGCCTGGTTGGTTTCTCCCCAACAGAAATGGCCAAGGAAGACAGACAGAACTACAAGTCTGCAAAAGCAGTTTTCAACAACAAAAAACATGGAGGATGATAAAAACCACAATTTAACCAAAGGGAACAACATTTTCTTAATCCTCAACAATTTTAAACAAACTTTGCAGGGTTGCAAAAAGGTTAACAATTAGTAAGAACTGGCATTGTGGGAGCCACAGTATTTTTTAGTCCTTGGTGGGTCTCAAACAGGGGCCAGAAGGTAGTGTGGCATTTTGAGGGAGACTTTTTATATCAGAGAGTGACTTTGAAGTCACTTTTTGCTTTAAGGTAAAAATTATCAAACTTAAAATAAGTTTATATATACAACTTTAACTACAAATTAGGGTTTGAAACCAAAGATGGAAGCAAAACAGGTAATATAAGATGAATAACACTAAAATTAACTTCTATGTGATTGCCCTATCCAAGGACAGATATAGTTGAACTTAATAAACCAATTAATTATATTTTATTGAATTTTTAGTCTGGGATTACTTATCATCTGTTTAATTAAAACTCTAATTTAAAAAGTCTTTTTTAAGTTAATTAGACTTTATATTTAAAAACAGTTTTATTTTCAGTAGAAAATTTAAAGTATAAATCTAAATAAGAGGGGCATTACTTTTAAGTTTGCAATACAGTAGTTTTAAAAGCTATGGCAACAAGCAAAATAAACTCAAATTCAAACAAAATCATTTCAGATTTAAACAAAATCCAAGTTGCGCAAGATTCAGAATTCAAATAATTTAAATATTGTTGGTTAATAAATGAAATTTCAAACCAAAAACAAAATTTCACTTGCCCATTATACAAAATTATATCAAACATCAAGTGGTGTAGTTCAACCCATAAACAAAATGAACTGACACAACAAGTGAAATGGATGGATGCTATTCCGGAGTATATTATAATCCAATCAAGATTCATATGAGACACCAACAGAAGGACCAAAATGAAACAAAATCTGAGTAATCTAGAAGCGAGATTACACAAACATAAAACAAAATGAACTCATACAAGATGTGCAGTATGAGCAGCCTAAAATAGAAAAATAACAGTTTAACAGCCAATCAACAGCTATCCAATTTAGGAACAGAGGCATTTTATTCATTTTGATGGCTCCAGATTTGTATGAAAAGGTTTTGAGAACCTTCCAAATATGGACTCAAGATTACAATAAAAATAAATCATTAAATTTTAAATTTTTACTTTTAGTGATTTTATCCTAGGTTTTTTTTCAATATGGTTTTTAACAGCAACATATTCAATGGCACTAGCAGCCAAGCCAGTAGCAGACAAGCCAGCTTCAATGGAGGCAAGGCTCAGGACGTGGAGGCACCTGTTTACACCCAAGACTTTGAGATGGGTAACAAGGAAGCTGACCTGTTACTGTCCCCCAACCAATATGGCTTTGACTTGTTTGAGAGTTACTTTGTGTCTAGTGCTGCCCCTGCTCCCACACCCACCCCTGTACAAGCTGCCCACCAACCAACCAATCAGGATGGCAACCTCAATTTGGAACAACTTCCCGCCATTGCCCAACCTGCCTCTCCCTCAGCCAATCAGGCTTCAGCTCCCCCCGCCCAGCGTCCCAAACGCAGAATTATCACTGCCCAAATTCTCCAAGAAATTGTGGCACTGAATCTACAGGGTCTGTCATGGGACCAGATTGCTGACCAATTGCAATTTACCCAAGCTACTGTCATGCGGTAATTCAACAGCATGATGAACAGAGGGAATCGGATTGGGGGCAGCCAAGAAGCCCAAGAAGGCCCAAGAGTCCCAGATAACTGAGGCATACCTGATCATGCTCAACCTCCTCCAGCGGGACCCCAAGCTTCCCTTGACCCAGGTCTGGAAACAACTTGCTCACCATGGAATTTGGTTGTCTGAGCGCATGGTGCAGCTCTGGATGTACAGGAAGGTGGCTTCTGTACGGGTTCTTACCAATTTTGCCAGTGATCAATGGGATGGCACTGAGGATTCCCCGTATGATCTTGAGATTGAGGCAACCCTGGTCCAATGCCTGACAAGTCTGTCAGATGATGTCATTTTCATCTCCTACTACAAGTTATCAATTGCATTTGACAATTTTGGTGAGATGGGAAAATCTGCCACCAAAAACAGAAGGAATAAGGTCAAAAAGGGGAGGTTCATTGGTGCATTTCTGATTGTGTTGGCCAAGGGTTTTGTCTATTATTGAACAAACCCTGATTTCGTTGATGGGTACTCATACGGCCACATCCTCAGTGGATTTCTTGACTCCTGGGATAGCTCAAATTCAAAGCATCAGGTTTTCTTGAGCCACCATATGGAGGGTAGCTCCACTGCCCTTGAGGCCATCCAGGGACGCGGGCACCAAGCATCCATGTACCCAGCTGGCCACGCTGACGTCCATCTTGGTGATGTTGTCTTCTTTAACATTGGAGATACACTGCAGGAATGCCGCCCTCAGGCTTTCAACAACCTCTATCTTGGGGCTGTTGACCACAATTCTCTCTTTGGTCACCAAATGGTGGCTGACTTGTTTGCGCAAATGGTTTTCCATGTGAACATGGGCAGCCAATCATGTAAGGATAAGCGCCTTCCACCTTGGGCCACTGCCACTTACCAGCCCATCCAGCCAATGACCAATGAGGAGTACAACAAGCAGTATATGGTGGCCATCACACGCAATCCTCCTGCCTCCACCCCTGCCACCAACACCCCTCACCCGCAAGCCCCACCCACTCAATCCCAGACCCACCAAGCCTGCTCAGAAGCGCATCCCTGATGTCAAACCTGTCACTCTTCCCCACCTCAATAAACCTCCTGTTGCTGAACATTTCTATTTATATTATCATTATTTTGAATTTCAATTGTTCAGGTTCCCTTTGTTTACAGTTGGGTTTATTCTTTATGTTCAGCTTTTTTCTATAAAATCATATATATACTATGTTGTGTATCTAGATCCATAACATAGTTATTTTTAGTATCCAAACCCAGCCCCTTGTGAAAATATTAACAACGACTTGGTGATCAACTGAATTTGAATTAGAAAATTATAGTGTTAATTGTATTTAGATAAAGTTGTTACTGATCCAAATTCAAAACCTTATTGATAAACTTTAAGCCAATCAGGAGCCGAGTGATAAAGTGATTGTTGTGACATAAAGGGTCATTCAATAATTCTTTGATGCATGTGCGCTAATTCATATGATTGGCTGGTTGTTTTGCCATTTTACGCCATTGCCACTGTGGCGTACAATGGCAAAACAACCAGCCAATCATGTGAATTAGCGCACATGCATCAAAGAATTATTGAATGACCCTTTATTTCACAACAATCACTTTATCACTCGGCTCCTGATTGGCTTAAAGTTTATCAATAAGGTTTTGAATTTGGATCAGTAACAACTTTATCTAAATACAATTAACACTATAATTTTCTAATTCAAATTCAGTTGATCACCAAGTTGTTGTTAATATTTTCACAAGGGGCTGTGTCAAGCGCCAAAAATAATATGGTAACCAAGGAAACAATGCCACACAAAGCAAACAATACATATTGAGATGTGTGTAAAACATATACAAAATGGGTAAAAAGATGGGATAATGTAGTAAATGGGAAAACAAAAAGGAATAAACAAAGAGGCAATTGTATCAAAATAATACAGAATTTATTGGGGCAAGAGCTATAAAAACATATGAAAAGGTTAGTAAAAAATCAATGAGCAAATTGGAAAAACTTCTAAAAGACCTTGAATTGGCAATTGCCAAAATCAAAGAAATTGACCGCAAGGTCAAGGAAAAAGTGAAGTCTGCTATCCTTGAAGGGGACAAAATCAAAAAGGTGTCCGCCAAGTCACTCATGACCAAAATACCGGACACCCCTAAGAAGAAAATAGAGCGCCTACTCAACATTCAGAAGACAGTGGTTGAAGGTTTGCAATTCAAGTCCTTTGCCCTCTCTGCGCTGTCTGTCTGTCTGGACAGAAGACCCTGAGATGTATGCACATCTCAAACCCGCCAAGAGGGCCCGCAAGGAGGACACTGAGATGCCCACACAACTGCTTGCGCCAAGGATGGCAAAGCCTGCCAAAGCCGCCAGCAAAGAAGAAACCCAAGAAGGTAACCTAAGAAAATAAATTTAATAAAAATTCATAAATACTTACCTTTTTAGAATATGTTGATGGCAAACTCTGCCAGTTCCTGGTTTCTTTTGTTCCCCCCACCTTCTACTCAAATTTTGCCACTCATGTGGCCAAGAAGCTTTTCCTGTCCCCCCCTGTCTTGCAGGAGCTTGAAGATAGGATTCACGGTGCATTCCCAATGTCCAGGGAGGCATTGGCTGGGCTGATGCATGAAGAGGGGGCATCCAAGTGGGCAGTTACTGCCTACAAGGATGCTCAACTGGTCCGCCTGGACCCGGTTAACCTCAGTGGAGTTTACTGTGTAAACTCCATTGAGCTTGTTTGGGACGTCCTGGCAAAGCTCCCATTCAAGAATATACTGGAGATGGGCCAGGCTCATGCGGCTGCTTGCTTCTGCTTCCCAGTGGAGCATACCCTGTCCTACTTGCTGGAGAACTTTGGGCGCACAGTGGCAAAACTGGCTGTTGCAGACGCAACAGCCGTAAAGAAGTCAAAAATCCTCCTGGCAGACTTTGGGCTGGCCTGGAGTGCCAACAAGACAGGGGTCCCAGAAGCTATGGATCTTATCTTTGGCAAAACTAAACATGAGAAAAAAATAAGTGCAGTATACAATAAATTGTGCGAGTTTACGGAAGCCTTTGCTGGGAAAAGGCTTCATCTTGTTGTTTACCTGGGGTTCCTATTCCTCTTTGGAATGGGCGCCAGCGTAGAGGATCTAGACAGGGTCCTTCTTGGAATCAATGAGGCCCAGCTTGCACTTGACAGGAAGAAGGTCTCCCCCGGATATGACTCAGTGGACCATGTTATCCAGGACGCCCTGGTCCTGGCTGGAATCTACGGGTTTGCAGCCCTGCCTGAGAAGCTGCTGCTTCACTCCCACCTAACCATTCTGCCTTTCACCAGCAGGCAGGAGTATTTTAGCCAGGGTGTATACACCGTCCACGGTGTGGCAGTGGAGATTGTGTGCCACCTCCATTGCAGGGTGGGTACATATTGCCAAACCCATTATAGGCGCTCCTAATGTACCCTCTATTCCAATAAATATATTTACCCTTTAGATTATTTTTATTATAATCAATAATTTTATAAAATAATATTTTAGCAAACATTACTTACAAAATAAATTCCAGGGAAGGTTTTAATACAAGCATATAATCTATGTCAATAAAATCTACTTCTAATTTGTATGATTTACATTTATTTTTTTAGTTTGCTTTTTATATTTATTTGCCAAAAATGATATTGATGTGTTTGCGTAATCCATTATCAAGCGTTTGGGATACCCTTGGATGCAATAATAAAAATGATTATAAATAAACAAATTACTAACCTTCATTGATGGTGCTGCTGAATGTGATTGTGGGCTTGGAAACATCTAAATATAAAATTTTAGTTAATGAATCCTGATTAGTAAATTAGAGGATATATACAAAAGTGGGATAAGCTAAGCCTTTAATTGATTGGCTGATTTGCAAGGCACGCGGGGATAAACAAATCAGCGTGGCCATAGAATTTGGCCACAGTCTCAGCTGGGAGGGTATGGATCCCTGCCTGCAGCAAATCAAAAAGGTCCTCTGTCCCAGTTGGGGTTTCTTGCTTGACAACTTGCTTGAGCCACCCAAAGACTTCCTCAATGGGATTTAGGAAGGGCAAATAGGCAGGGAGGAAGAGAAGGCGCAAATTTGCCGTGGTCAATTGCTGGGGGCCCACTGCAGTGCTGATGTCAATCATTGGGAATTCCTCGAGAATATCTGCCACCTTGTGGAGACCAACGTTGTCCAGCACAATTACGTTGGTGAAGCCTGGGCTTGTGCACCTCAGGTGCTCCTGGACCAATTAGAGGAATGATAGGAAGGTCTGGCTATTGTGAGATCCCAATATCATTTGGTAGAGCTCAACCCCCTTTGGACTGAGGAGAGCCACCATTGAATAGGCTGTGGCGTGGACTGCAGCACGCCAAGCCATTCCGTCATTGGAGCCTCTGGGGACATACCCATACTCATTGCGCATTGACAAGGCGGTTGAAACCGCAGGCTTGACCCGCCAGCAAGGTTCCAACCAAGCGGGTTTGTGACCAGCAATCCAATTACCCGGTCACTCAAAGCCAGACTAGGAAGTCAACTCAGATTGCCAAATCCAGCCACATGAACAAACAATGATCCCTCACAGTGGATACCTCAATTTGGCGCTTGACTCATTATCAGGATCAAGCCACCCCCTCTTCCATCCAGCCATGTGATCACCAATCATGTTCCTGCTATCCATTGATTCACAATAGCTATATAATCACTATCTCATAATAAAGATTATTATCTATCTTCTAAATATTTTTCCCCTTGTAACTCTGCTAAAACAGCACAGTTACAACATTGAAGCACAGGTAGGCTTTCCATCCTACCTTATCTTGAAAAATTCTGCCTGTTGCCCGCCTACGCCACGGCCAACAAATCCTTGACAGAATTATGTCTGGCCTCCCGCCCAACTGGACGCCGTATACTCCTGGTACCAAGATACCTGATGGCTTTGTTCTCTACCAAAACACGGCAATCCCGCTACCTGCCTTCAACGCCCTGTCTGCCTAGGGTTCTTCCAGGCGCCTTCCTCAATGCCACAACCAGCTGACAAAACCACTATGCCTGCCTATGTTGCACAAAGACTTTGCAGCGCCACCTTGGAGCCCTTTGCATGGGCCAACAACAACAATGCTGCCGCATGGATCCAGTCCGCCCAAAGCAAGCTGGCTCAGATGGAATGCCCACAGCGGTTTTGGATTGCAGAGATTTCCATTTGTCTGACCCATGACGCTGGCACTTGGTGTGACAAGTGGCACAAAAAGCACACTGACAAGAACTGGGACACCTTCAAACAGGACTTCTTGGCGAGGTTTGTGCTCAAGGACACAGTACTCATGATCATACGCCAAGTAAAGAACCTGACTCAGACAGGCACTGTGAAGGAACTTTGTCTCTGTGCCCCATCTGACATGGCTTTTGACACCCCAGCAACTCACCTCATGTACTACAACGCTCTCAAGTTGCACATAATGAGACATGTGAACCTGGACCAAGTTACCAACCTGAAAAGCCTGTACCGCAAAGAAGAAAAAGAGGAACAAACATCTAACTCTCTGAACAAGGCACAGACTGGGAAACAAGAGAGACCCAAGGACTCACATTCAAGTGGACGCTTCTCTCAACCACCTCCTGGAGGCAACGGAAACAACAACAGCCACAAGCCCACGGGTTTGAATGGGAATGGGAATGGGAATGGGAATAACGGCCAATCAAATTTTACCCATTTCTGTGTCACCGCCACCCAAGGCAACCAAGATGAGGGGAAAGCCCAGGGAGAGCACTAAGCAAGCCAGGCTTTTCCCACACAACTCCTGACTTGCCCAACAATGAATACCAACCCAAGGACGTGGACCAATGTCCAATGATCCAAGTGCTCTTGGAAAAACCGGTACTGTACACCATTGCCAGACATCCCAATAAATTGATGTCTTACCCTTTCCGCTTTTGCAGTTACACAGGCTCACACTATTGGACTCGGGCACAGATTAAACTTTAGTCAACAGAAGCTTTGTGAACAAATTCAAGCTGGCCACTAATCCTTTGCAGATTAAAAACGTGGTCCTGGCTGTTGAACATCACATTGCCGTGACAAAAGAAACTGCCCCCTTCTCTGTCATGCTTGAAAACCTCCACTCCACCATCCAAGGTCCTGTCATTGACTTCCCTAAGTTTGAAATTGTACTTGGACTAGACTGGTTAAGGAGAAACAACCCTCACGTGGACTGGGCAACCTCAGTGCTGACCATCAAGCGTGAAGGTGTCAACCACCAGATCTACCCAGACTCTTTAGACCAACTCCTACGAGACCATGTCTTTGTACGCATCACAGAGACTTTAGACAAGAAGGAAAACTTGAAAGTAATTGACTGGGACTCCTTTCAGTATGAAATCATACACTTCAAGGACCACCAGAACACCTCCACACTGCAAGATTGTGACATTGTGGCCTGTCACCCAGAAATCTTTAAGGAGGCGTTACCTGGGCTACCCCCTGAGAAACACATCCAATACTCTATCCAACTCAAGGGGGCCATACCCAAGGCACGCCCCATTTATAGGCTGATCCCAAACAAGGACAACGCCCTGCGCGCCTATCTCAAGGAAGCACTGGAAAAAGGACTTATCCGCCCCTCACAGTCTCCCTTTGGGGCTGCTGTATTCTTTGTGGCCAAAAAGGACAGTACCTTAAGCCTGGTCACAGACTACCGCGCCTTGAACAAAGTCACCATTAAGAATTGTTACCCATTACCACTAATTGACAATCTCTTTGTTGCCTTGGGAGGAGCCTCTGTCTTCTCCAAGATTGATCTAACTGCAGGCTACAACCAGATCTGCATCAAGAAGGAAGACATCCCCAAGACAGCCTTCTGCACTAAGTACGGCTCCTAAAAATGTGTGGTACTCAACTTTGGCATGACCAATTCCCTGTCCACCTTTTTAACCTTCATGAACAAAGTGTTTGTGCCACACATAGCAAACACGCCCTTGTGTACCTGGACAATATCATTGTCTACAGCCCCTTGGTGAAACAGCATCACAAGGACCTAGAGGAAGTCTTTGTGACCCTGGCACAACACAAACTTCTGGCCAAGCCCTCCAAATACCAGTTTTTCTGAGAGCAACTACCCTTCTTGGGACACATAGTCTCAAAGGACAGCATCAAACCCAACAGTCAGAAGATACAAGCTATCTGCAAAATGCCACCTCCCAGGGACAAGTCAGAACTATGCACCTTCTTAGTAATGGTGGCCTATGTACAACGCTTTATACCCAACTGCGGTGTCCTGACTGCCCCCTTGTCTGCCATAACAGGCGCCAAGTCCAAATTTGTATGGACCCCCCAATGTGACCTCTGTTTTAGATGTCTCAAGGAAAAACTCACGACAGTACCCATCTTACAGTACCCCAAACAAGACAGAGAATACCAGATGGAAACTGACGCTTCAGATGCATCCATTGGGGGAGTACTGTGAATTAAGAATAGTGATGGTGATTTCCTGCCCGTAGCCTACAAGTTGCACAAGCTGACAGATGGCAAGTGTCAATACCCTATCCACGACAAAGAATTACTGGCCATCATACACTGCCTAGCCAAATGGCGCTGTTACCTGGAACGGCAGGAAGAATTCACAGCACTAACTGATCATAAGTTGCTCATCTATTTCAAGACACAAGCAAACCTGTCACACTGCCAAGCACAGTGGATGGAAATCTTAGAAAGGTTTAACATGCTCATCCAATATAAGCCTGGGGCCAAACTTGCCATGGCGGATGCCCTGTCCCACCTGTATGTCCGCGCTTCTAGGGGAAAAAATGGGCTTGACCCAGACTGGCCTCTCCTAGCGCTCCGTACAAAAGAAAAAGGGTTCCCCACAGGCATAACCAATATCACCAAAGAAACGGTCATCAAGAATGAGCACCTCTTTGCTGACGTATACGGGACTCTTCACAGAAAGATGTCAGATGGCACAACCATTCCCTACATTCCCACACATCAACAAGTCAATACCATTCTTTGCTATCACAGAGATCTTGGACATACCAAGAGCCAAAATCTATATAAATTCCTAAAACATAAAGCCTGGTGGCCAACCTTATACTGTGATGTCCAGGAAGTGCTAGAACAGTGCAAGGTCTGCAAAAAGTTTGCCAAAAGCAAAACCCTGCCTAAATCTGTACTCCCCATTAAAACCCAACTACTGTTCAAGGTATGGGATCTGGACATTGTGGGCCCTATGCCAGGAAAACACAAAAACAAAAAATATATCATCACAGCCATCAATTTTGCAACAAGGTGGCCAGTAGCCCAAGCAGTGAAAACACACACTGGTAACAACGTCTGACAATTCATTGGCAAAGAAATAATCAGCAGGTTTGGAAAGCCAGAACTCTTGATAACCAATGGGGGCAAAGAATTGACCTCCAAAAACACCAATGTGTACCTCGCCAAAAATGGGGTCAAACACACTGTCACAACACCATACCATCCACAGGCCAATGGACGCGTAGAGCGGCTGAATGATAGCCTTGTGCAAGCCCTAGCCAAACTCACTGCCGGAAGACCTGAAGACTGGTATAAGCAGCTACCAACTGCATTACTTGTGTGCCAAACCTGAGTGAACAGATCCACCAGGAAAAGCCTGTTTGAACTGGTATACAGCACACAGCCAAATATTATTTAATCATTGACATGACCCAAATTGGAAATTCCAAGTCAAGTCCCCCCTTGCTCTGATCCTCAAGTAATAGAGGCCAACAGCAAACAAGCAGCCAAAGAAAAGGAACACTTACAAAAGACCTTTGTCCCCATCTGCCAAAGACATGAAGTTGGGGACAAAGTCTGGGTCATGAATGTTGACAAAAGCAAACTACAACCCAAAAAAGTAGGGCCAGCAATCATTCTAAAGGTAAACAACAATAACACTTACCTCGTGCAAGGGCTCAGGAAACACAAGCAAGACAAGACCTTTCACCATGACTGCCTATGACCCTGCAAATCAAGATAGAAACAACAAGAAACCGCCCTGCCTGCCACCAAACAGCAACTGGTTCAATATGGCGCCTGGGCTCCTGGGCTCCTGACGACCTCCCTGATGACCTGCCTCCAGAGGAGGTCAACTTTCAGCCAGGGGCGTGTTGAAACCACAGGCTTGACCCGCCAGCAAGGTTCCAACCAAGCGGGTTTGTGACCAGCAATCCAATTACCCGGTCACTCAAAGCCAGACTAGGAAGTCAACTCAGATTGCCAAATCCAGCCACATGAACAAACAATGATCCCTCACAGTGGATACCTCAATTTGGTGCTTGACTCATTATCAGGATCACGCCACCCCCTCTTCCATCCAGCCATGTGATCACCAATCATGTTCCTGCTATCCATTGATTCACAATAGCTATATAATCACTATCTCACAATAAAGATTATTATCTATCTTCTAAATATTTTCCCCTTGTAACTCTGCTAAAACAGCACAGTACCATAAGGCAAATGCTAATTTTTCAATGTAGTAAAATTTGAACGTTCCCTTGGCTTTGAGAGCAGTGTACGCCTCTGAGTATTTTTCTGGACGTTAATGTTGGCTGGGCTATTCCAATTGTAGGGGGATACCCCCAAGCTTTTTCCAGGAAAAGCAAATTCCCTTGATCAGATGGTAGTAAAAGGAAATTGAGGCCTCAACCCCAAAAACAGACTTGACCATGGCCTGTATATTTGTCAGTTTAAGATGGCAGTCCTGGGTGATCCACTGGCAGATTGCCCATTTGTGCTCCTTTGTGAGCATGGTCAACATGTGCAAGGATTTCTCTGTGGCAAGGACTTGACATGTGTTGAGGAACTTGTTGAAGGTCTTTGAGGTGTACTTGGGATCCACCCCAGCAATGGCTGCAGCAGCCTTGTAATTGCCTGATTCACATATTAGATTAAGCAGGATGATGTGTTTGATGTCAGGGATGCACTTCTGAGTGGGCTTTTAGCGGTGGGGATTGACTCATCAGCATTGGGCAAGGCACAGGGCATAGGCACCTTGTTGTAGAAGGCTGCAACTTTCTTGCACACCAGTTGTCCCTCATCAGTTTGAAAGAACTTGGGCTCCTTGTTGTCCTCCTGATCTCCATTGCTGATGTATGGCTCATAGCTAGTATCAAGTACAGGCTTCACCTTCTCCAGCATGGCTGATGGGACTGACTCTTGCCAGTACACAGTGTCAAACACATACAAAGTAAGTTCTACCTCCTTGTCTCTAACTGTTTTTGTGAAGGTAACCTTGGTGGGCTTCCGGGTCAGCTTGGGGACCCAAGGGTTTATGCTCCACACCCTAGCATCTTGTGCTCCTTGAACCGGCTGTGTCAGTGCAGAGTCACTATGGAACTCTCCTCTTCTGCCTCCCTCCTGAGTAGGCACTTGTGTTGTACTGAGTCTATTCTTTGACCCGCGGGGGCGACCGCGACTGCGGCGCACAACAGGTGCATAGGTACTCTGGTGTTATGCTCCTTCCATTTTAAAATTTAATAAAATACTAAATAAATTTTAATTAAGTTACTCCCTAATTTTAATTTTTGCTTTTATCTGAATATGAATATTTAATTAATATTTTTCCCACCCAATATCCCAATTATAGATTTTTTATTTCTTAATTAGTTATTTCTGGTTTACAACGCCCATTCTTGAATGCCCAAAATAATTTCCACCCATTATCTCATATTTTTCACCAAATTAAGCACCCAACACAATATTTTTAAACTTTATGTTTCAGATCTTGTGTCTTATTTTAGATGCCTTGGTATCATTCTTGATTACAATCCATTGCACAAACTGCGTGAGTGATTTCGTTTGTTTTTTGAGTCCCTATTGTGTTTTGTTTTTGGATTGAGTTTTGACGCACCATGTGTGGGTGTATTTTGTCACCAATTCACATAGTAAACATATGTACACCAAAAGCCAACTCACATCATTTTGTTTGTTAATCCATGTATTTTGGATTGCATTTTGAATGGTTTTGTTTTGCGCATGAGACCTTCTTTGCTGTGTTGACCCATTTTGCCTATTAATGCCAAAAATCCCTGTTAACAGAGTGTATATTTTAACCTGCTAGTTGGACTTCTTTTAAATCTGAAATGATTTTGTTTAAATCTGAGTTCATTTTGCTTGTTGCCATAGCTTTTAAAACCACTGTACTAAAATAGTGATTTTAAGATTTTAAGATTTTACATTTTATTTAATAAAATTCTTTCAAAAATGAGAGCTGATCTGTAGCTTTAAAATAATATATTGGAAAGTGAGATTGGCTTAGTATTTACAGAGATCCATCAATTTTAGCTTTTTTGGTGAATATTAAAAATGAATTTTGATATATCAAATCAACTCTGAGTCAATTATGATGTGAGCCTGATTCCAGCATTTAACTATATATCTGAGCAGCTGGAACTATAATATTTGGTACCATTTTGATTAGAATCATCTGAAAAATCTATTTAAGTCCTCTAAATTTCATGAAAATAATTTTATTTGATCTATATATCATTAAAGCTTGTTTACTCCACTGGCATCACAATTAGGATGATGTAACAGCAAGTAGGGTTAACTCTGAAACAATCTGCAGCCACTTGGATCAGCTGATGTACCCAAGTGGAATATTATATTATTTCACTTGAAGATAAATAAATTCAAAATTTAAAACCAATCATCTCTTCTTTAAATAATATTTTATATGATGAAATTGAACTTTATCTCTTTAATTTTGATCAATCTCATCTCTCTGGTCAAATCAATTATCAGCAGAGTTTAAACATCCAATCATATTAAAGTATCTTAAACAATGTGTTGCTTCCCTTCAAATTTAATCCAAAAATTCTTAAGTCAGGCTATCTTTGTAGATAAGCCCTTTTGCAATGGTAACAATAGTTGAATTATCATTTAAAAATCAAGCAGTTGAATAAATATGTATTGAAGCCTGAGTGACTTATATTCTCACTTTACATAATTTGGCTGCACTCACCTGAATTCAACCTTCATACTTTCAAAGATGTATGTAAGGGACTACATGTAAGCATGAGCTAAATCGAGCTTTTGGCTTGATCAGCAACCTTTAAAATTAAATTTACATAAAAATCAATTCAGTCAAATCCCTTACGGCTTGAGCCCACTTGAGGTGACATTACAGACAGACATACTCACTTTTATATATATTAATAACTAGGTGGTTGCCCCGTCCAAGGACAGAATTAAAGTTGAATTTAATAAATCAATTAAATTTATTTTATTGTCTTTTTAGGCTTGTATTACTTATTGCATGCTTAATTAAAATATTATTTAATCACTTTATTAAAAAGTAGTTTCAATTATATTTATTTAAATTTAAAATTAAATTGTATACTCCAAGTATAAATAAAAACTAAACCTAAATAAGTATAGTATCACTATTAAGTTTAGTAAGGCTAAACTAATTATTTTAAAATTTATTAATTGATTTTTAATGGCTTTAAAAATGTAGAGCTGATATGCAGCTTTTTAAATAGACTATTGGACATCAAAATCGGCTTAGTATTCACTGAGATATATTGATTTTAGTTTTTGTAGTGTGTATTAAAAGTAAATTTAGATAATTTCAAATCGAGTCCGAGCCTTTGATTATGACGCGAACCCGATTCCAGCACTTAACTATATATCTCAGCATCTAGAGCAGCTAGAGCTATCATGTTTGGTACCATTTTGATCGGAATCATATGAAAAATTGATCTACGTCCTTTAAATTTCATGAAAATTGTTATATTGAATCATAATTTTATCATAGCTAGTTTACTCCACTGATGTTCTTTTGGGATGAAGCTGTGGCAAGCAGGGTTTACTCTGAAACAATATGGAGCCACTTGGATCAGGTGGCATCGAATTGGAATATTCTATTATTTCACTTGAAGAATAAGAATTTTGAAATGTCCAAGCCAACCATCTCCTTCTTTAAACTAATATTTATATTTTAATTCAAACTGTATTGCTTTAAATTGACCAACCTCTCTTTTCGTTGTCAATTCAATCCTCAGCATAGTGCATAACCATCCAATCATATAAAAGGATCTCAAACAATGGCTGCTTCTTTTCTAATTTTAATACACCCATTCTAGAGTCGGGTAATCTATACAGATAAGCCACTTTGATATGGTTGAATGGTATTAGCCACTAATTTAAAATTCAAGTAATTAAATACAACTTTATTAAAGTTTGAGTGGCTTATATTTCAGTTCAACATGATTTAGGCCACACTCCACTAAATTCAATCTGTGTACTCTCAAAGATGCATGTAAGGGATTGGATGTAAGGATGAGCCAAATTGAGCTTGTGGCTTAACAATCAACTTTTAAAATCAAATTTAAGTAAAAATCAATTCAGTCAAATCCCTTACGGCTTGAGCCCACTCGAGGCAACATTACAGACAGACAGACTCACTTTTATATATATTAATATTTTCCAGAGTTGGTTTTTTAAGGCCAAAATTGATTATTTTTAAATTTAAAAATTTAAAGATTTGCATATGTAACTTATGAAAACTAAATGATAGAGATTGTAAAGGGATTGTAAAGGGAAGTCTAAAGTAAAGCCCTGGGTACTTTGGCCTGAATTATCATATCACTGTATGTGTGCTTTTTTTAAGTGGCAGTGTTTTACTAATAAACCAGTGAAGGTGTCAACATTCAGGCAGTCAGTGTTATTTTATAGTAACTCTCATATTAAATCTTGCTTAAATTATGTCACTTTGTTTGCTTAAACAAACCCCTTTGTTGCAATTTAGGCAACATGTTGATTTGACACAAAGTTGACATTATAATTACATATATAAATTCTAGTTTTAACATATGTGTTTTGGCTAAAGTGGACTTCTGGAAATAAGTTATAGTTTATCCAGTGAGTTTAAAATAACAGTAAATATCTTAATAGTACAAAAAACACTATAAAAGTTGGCATATGTCTTTGTTCAATGCTTATCTTAATACATATTTAATAAAAACAGTAGTATAAAATATAAAAAGTAGTTATTTTTAGAATATTGTGTATTTTATTAAGAAATTTATGGATTTTTATTTGGTGTCAGCATCCAGATATTACTTACTGGAGTTGACCTTAATGTAAAAGTACAAAGAAACTTACATTTTCATAGTAAATTATACTAGTTTTTTGGCTTAAAAATAAGCCTTTGTTTAAATGATGTCAACATTATGCCTGTTCCTTTTTAATTTTGCAATTCCGACTTAATAATTTACTATGAAAAATTAGCTTAGTTTTGGAAATGCCCAATTCCAGCAGATAAATACTAAAATAATGTTGAATTCAGTAAGTCAACTTGTGGAATGAGTTAATTCCAGTGGTTACCTGTGTTAGTATAATTTATAGTTGGAGTCTTCATTCTGGGTCTCTAAGTGTAGTCATCCTGATACTCCACTCACTTGGCCGTGGTCTCTTCTTAAAAATCACCACATCCACCTGCATGTGGTCGCTTATTGGGGATACACTTGTGTTTGACCTTGATGTGATCTCAGCCAGTAGCCCTGTGACTAGGATTAATTCCAGTCTGGAGCCATTGACTAACTCACCTCTTGGACCAAACTTCCATTGTGTGAGGTTGGCTGGGCCTTCTGCTTTGTCATCAAGGGTGAAGACCAGTCCCTTCTTGGTCATGAATGAGAGCATTCTGGTGCTTATTGAGTGAATCTTGGTTCTGGCAGGGAAGGTGTCTCTTCATGGGTCTGTCCAGGTGTTGAAATCCTCTATAACTACTGTGGTATTGAGGAGGACAAATGAGTCAAGGACGTCCCATTGGTTGTTGCTTGTTGGATTAGGCGGAAGGTAGACACTCACTATCTCAACTTGAGGTCAGTTCTGGTGTCTACTGCATCCACCACAAGGATGCACTCATCTGAGAGAACCACTATTAGTGAAATATCAATGTGTGGGGAGAAGGCTACAACAGCCACATGTTTGCTCCAGAAGGATTTAAGTCCTATCTGTCTTGTATACAGGTGGTTCTTGGGGTCATAGTCTATGAGAGGGGGGATAGTGTTATTGTTTAGTTGGCATTTGGTGATAATTATTAGGTCCATGTTAGTTTTCTTAAAGTGGTGGATCTTCTGCGCTCTGGTGTCCCAGTTGCACAAGCTCCTAGCGTTAATAGTACCTAATCTCATTATTCCTGGCTCCTGACCCACAGTTATAAGGTTTCTTTGGCCTCTTGGTAGTCTTTGGTTTCTGGGTGTTGTTGTCAGGTTGGCCAGTGGGCTACAATTGAGGGGGTTTCATGTGCTTTCCCTCACTCCTTTACCCTCTTTCTGGAACAATACCATCTCTTCAGGCGTGGATTCCTGTGAGGTGTTGTCTGGGAGGGTGGAGGGGCTGGTATGGGAGGGCATTGGGGTTAGTTTAGGGTGAGTTTGGGAGGGTATCAGGATTAAGTTGCATTTGGCCTTAGCTGGGCAACCACTCTTTGTAACTTTGAGTGTTGGTTCAAAGGGTGCCAAGGGAGGGGGCACAGTGTGCTTCTGGTTGGGTTTGATTTACCTTATGGGGACCTATTCCAGTTGTTTTGGCTGAGCCTGGCTCCATTTTGTTCTAGGGGTTTTTTTACTGTCCATCTTATCTGTTGTCTTAATCCATTTATGTTGAACAGGGTGCTCCTGTACCTTTGGGACCGCCTGTTTTTCTATTGGCTCATCTTAGAGGCTGTCAGGGTCCTGGAAGTTGTCCACTGTTCCTCTCTTAGTCTGGGCTGCTTCTCTGGCCCAGTCTCTCTTGTGTCTCTCCTTTAGTTGTCCCTAGAGAGCCTCCATGGTGAAAGAGTCCTTAGCCGAGGCAGGGAACCACTATACCACTCTTGGGCAAAGGAACTCCTTGCCATTCACTCTTGATAATCCATCTTTGGGGTTGTAGTCCACGCTTCTGGGATGTACATCCTTCTTGTGAAGGTATTGGCCAAATCTGTGACCAGGGAAGTAGTATAATCTGCAGATCTGCCTCTTGTTTTCAGGTTCAACATAGATCACCTGGTTACCTGCTTCCAGCAGGCATATGAATCTGGGGATCTTGAAGTTCTTGCGTGTAATTGAGGGTGCTATCTCTACCAGGGCATGGATGACTGTAGGGCGGAGACACTTGGCCATATTAGCCATCTCCTCCTGTATATCAATCACCACCCTGTAGTATGACAGGCCTGTGGTGATTGCTGCATGGGTCCACTCCCTTGGCTTGGTGGTGGGGACATCTGTGAAAGTGACCCATTTGTCTGACTGGTTGGTGTATCTTGTGCTCTCCACTTTGATGGGTATGCCTTTGTGAGAAAAGTCTGCACTTAGGGCTGCTTCCCTTTCACTTTCACTTGTGAAGCCCTCATCTACGTATCCATGTTCTGTCAACCACTTGTGAGAAAACTCCCTGTCTAGGAAGTACTTGTCAAGGGTGGAGAAGATCATGGAGAAGCATTCATTCATACTGCCTTTAGACAGGTTGTTGAAGTGGATCCTCATGGCGTTGGGGAGCGTTGAGCATGGTAAGGAGCAGAAGGGGTTGCCTTGCATGAGAATTTCTATTACTCTATCTTTAAATGGGAGAAAACCATTGGGGTTCAGGGTTTGATCTAGGCCCTTCTTCATCCTCTCACTGTAAGACAAGTCCTTCTGTGTCTTCCCATGCTTGGTTGGTTTGGCCTCTGCCAGGGAGATTTTGTGTACAATATTGTCCACTGCCTCCTCCATGGTATATCCTCTATCAGTGAAGCTCAAGATGATCTGGGGGTGATTTGTCTACTCTTGAAATTGCAAGCCAGATCAATATCCACCTCTAGTTGCATCTAAAGTTTTGCTTCTGGGGCTCTAAAGTCTGTCTTTGATCACACCATGATCACCTCTGGGCTCTTTGAAGGATGCATGTACACATGGAAAGATTTGTACATAGACTTATTGGTGTAGAGCCAGTTGGCTACCGTAAACAAGTTCCATTTTCACCCTACAAAGTAGGTTGCTTTGGCTGTGTTAGATCCCATTGTTGTTCACTGGGCCGCCTCCTCTGGGGATATCTTCTCCTTGAAGAATTTTCTGGCCGTAGGGGGGTCAGGGATTGCTGCCTTTCAGCATGTAGCCAATTTGGCAGGGATTTCTGCAGTAAGCCATTTGGCTGCCTCCATGGGGTAAATGACATCCTTGAGGATCTTGGCATCTCTGGGAGATATGTTGTTGTCCATCCACTTGACCACCAAATCAGGGGTGAAGCCAGTTTCAATCCATTTAGCTGCTTTGGTAATGGAGGATGTCTCACGCCAATTGGCCCATTGTTTGAGGGTGATTAGGCGGTCCCCCAAGTTGCTGTAGATATGAGCTGAAATGCCCAACAGCTTCCACTTGTTCATATTGGTGAGGTTAAAGCCTCTTTTGAGCCAGTACTTCATGTCAGCAGGGTTCCATTCCTGTGCTCTCCACTCAGCTGCTATTTTGGGAGACCATGTGGTGAAAGGCCCATTAATCTGCAATGTTTAGATACCATCCCACTACTCTCATTCTATGGGCCAGTTTGGGGGGAGCACTGGCAGTATAAGCAGTCTTGTGCTTCCTGGGCTCCAAATCCTGTATCAATCCATGGCTGTGCTTCTGCTGGGCTAAACATGAGGACTGCCCAGCCCTTTGCATCACTGGGGGTGATTCCAGCTTTGGCCCACCCTATGGCCTATTCAATATTCTGAAATGTAGAAAGTATTTAGATAGTCTTTTGGCTGCTATTGGGATGCTTCTAAGCTCTCATGAAAGTGATGCTGGGATGTAGGCCTGGATAAACTCAACTGTCTCAAATATGGTGAACCCTCCAGCTCTCCAGAAGTTGACCTCCTCCAGAGGGATTTGGTTAGCAAGGGCGTACTTGATTTTAACAAAGGGCATCTTGGTCTTGTGTCATTCCTCTGCTAGTTAGAGCTTCTTCACTCTGCCTTGGAAGAAGAGTTGGGCCCACTTTAGGGTCATTTTCCCCCCAGCCACTTCATGACCAGGCCAGGTGAAAGACTGGTTTGTTTCCATGCCAGTGCTGTAGTGGCAGTAAATCCCAGGCCAAGCCAGCAGATGATTTGGCTTACTGAGAAGCCCAAGCTTGCCCAGGTAGTTGCCTCCTTCTTGCTGGCACTGTGGAGCTCTAGAAACTCTAGGTTTACTTTTGGGAAAGTGCTGTGCGGGTTTGGGGTCATCTGCTTGTGTTGGTTGCTTTGGCCATTTCTTGGGGGGCTTGCCAATTGTCTGTTCCCTTTGGATCTTATTTTTTTCTGGCCTCAGTGGGGGGACTATCTACTCTATGACTTTGTTCACTTCCTGAGAATTCTTCAGTTTCCATTGGCTTGGGCTCAGGGCTGCCCGCCTCTGATTGGCTATTCCCAAATGATGTTTCTGAGTGAAACTTGGTTTCCTCTCCCTTGTCAGGAGGAGGGTTTGGAGCTGCAGGTTCAGCAGTGGAGGGCTCCCCATTATTGGTAGGGAAGTCCGCCTGTCCTGTATTAGGGGAGATGCCCTAATCCACCTCTACACGGTGGGCTTGGCCTGAGTCTTCAGTCTGCAGTGGTTCCAGAGATAGCATGGTTACCTTTAATAAAAACCTAATTTAAAAATATGCTTTGTAAAATCAAAAATCTTTCTTAAAAAAGTGATTGTAATGAGAGAGGAGACCAACCCTTGTGTGTATCCACCATGCTCACTAAGAAGCACAAATGGGTAATTTGCCAGTGTATAAACTGAGACTGCCATCTTCAACTAGAGAATGTACAGACAATGATTAAATCTACTTTTGAGGTTGAGGCTTCAATTTTCTTTTACTATCATGTGGTCAAAAGTCTGGGTTTTCTTGGAAAAAAAAACTTGGGGTATCTCCCTATAACCAAAACAGCTCTTTCAATATTGAGACCCAGAAAAAATATGCCAAGGCGTATACTGCCCTCAAAAACAAGAGGGCTGTCAAATTCTATTATATTGACAATTCAATATTTATCTTGTCAATGCGCAATGGGTATGGGTATGTCCCCAAAGGCTCAAATGACGGGACGGCTTGGCGTGCTGCAGTCCATGCCACAGCATACTCAATGGTGGCTCTTCTCGGTCCAAAGGGGGTTGAGCTTTATCAAATGATATTGGGATCTCACAATATTAGGACCTTCCTATAATTCCTCCAATTGGTCCAGGAGCACCTGAGGGGCACAAGCCTGGGCTTTACCAATGTAATTGTGCTGGATAACATTGGTCTCCATAAGGTGGCAGATATTCTTGAGGAATTTCCATCAATTGACACCAGCATTGTAGTTGGCCCCAACAAATGACCACATCAAATTTGCGCCTTCTATTCCTCCCCGCCTATTCCCCATTCCTAAACCCAATCAAAGAGGTCTTTGGGTGGCTCAAGCAAGTTTTCAAGCAGGGGACACCAACTGGGATCAAGAACCTGTTTGATTTGTTGCAGGCTAGAATCCACATCCTTTCAGACAAGACAGTGGCCAAATTTTATGCCCACACTGATTCATTTCTCCCTGTGTGCCTTTCCAAACAGCCAATCAACTAAAGGCTTAAAAATTCTGACTTTTTTATACTCTTTAATTTGCTCTTTTAGATTTATGAATTATTGTTTTATATTTTGATGACTCCAAGCCTGCAATTCCATACAGCGGCACCATTAACACAGAGATTCAATTTTTAATTGTAAATTAATTATATTTATTATATTCTGTGATAGCTATCTCAAATATGTAATTTCACAATATGATAATTATATAAAATGTCACTTCATTCAAATACATATAAAATAAAAGCTAAAAAATAAAAGTGCTCAAGTTAGATATGAATTTTATAAACAGATTTTATTATGCTTTATGAAGACCTTTTATAGGATTTTTTTGTAAAAAGTGTTTGTTAAAATAGGGGTTAAAAAATAATCAACATAAGGAGTAAAAATTAAAAGTGTATAATTATATTTGAGGAAAAGAGATTGCTCAACTAGAGTTGTTTGGGGCAAATGTGGATAATTGGGGTCATCAGCTACACCAACAATACAGCCTGGACAAGGCCACTCTGGGCAATACCCTACATTAGGTTCAGACTTATGTTAACAACAAGGTAACCTCAGTAGAGATAGTACTCCCTATACCTTCTGTTGAAAACCCCTAAAAATTTGAGGCTAAGGTCTGGGAGGCCATAGCTAAGCTCAAGGCCACCACTCAACAACAGGCCTCTACTCCAACCCTCCTCCAGAGAAGCCTATGCCCAACTCTTGCATCACTACCCTGGCTGATCAAATTGCCACGTTGCAATTTGAGATTGCATACCTACATCAATGCCTCTCTGACCAAGAAGATTCTTCCACTGAATCTTATGGTTAATGAGAGGCAAATACCACTGAAATCTCTGCTCATGAGGATCATGGATGCTGCCCTGGTCTAGAGGGGCAACCACATATCAATTATACCCCTGCTCTAGATAACTTAGCCTCTGTGATAAACAATGTTGCTGACAGGCAAGATGTGCTAGAACAAGAGGGTCAAAATCTGGCTTGCCTGACCAAGACTATGAATGAGATGATCACTCCCTTGGTTTCTCAGACCACAGCTATGGCCACCTGAGTCAATGGGATTGTGGGTACCTTAGCTGTCTAGCAGATGCAAGTTAATGAGCTGGGAACTGTAGCATTCACTGCCAGAGACATTGGAGGGAAAAACAGTTCTACTCTAGACACTTTGGAGGAAAGCCTTTGTCTCCTATGGTCTAGAAAACCTGTTGCTGAGTCTGAGTTCAAAGGGAACCCCCATATCAATGTTCTTAACCAGGGTGAAAATATTCAATCTACTTCTTTTTTAATTGATTCCAACTAAAACCCATGTTCAAGAAAATCTTTGACCTCAAAACCTCCACTATTGCTGCTTTAATGACAATCTTTGAGACTGCAATGTGAAGGGCTAAAAATGACCTAAAGAAGGAACACATCCTTGCCTGCCTGCATCCTACCTGTCAAGAGGTTTTGGTTCCTGAACTCCCATCCATATTTATTTGGGAGGGCATGAAGCAACTTATCATTGAGGAGTTTGTAGGCAACCTCAGCTAGAGGTTAAGAAGAATGCCTTTATTCATATTGCCTTCAAACCTAAGGAAACATTAGCTGAGTTTGCTGACTGCTTCTACATTGAAGATCAGCAACTCATCACCAGTTGCCAGCTGACTCTCTAGAAGCATATACTACATGTTATAATGCGCTGAAGGTAAAAAAGCTCTTATGTTTACACTTCAAAGCACATAATGCATCCCTAACATCAATGAGGAGCATCAAGACCTTCCTATAAGATATGCATCTGACGCATGGATAACTGTGGTCTGCAAGAATAAGGCTAATAGCTCTGGAACTACTTATTGTACCCACCGCATCATGACCCTTGGATCTAATGAACAACCCAAACAGCAAGGTTGCCATAACTGCAGTCAGATTGGGTACCATTTTCAGTCCTACACTAATCTGCAGGTAGAAGGATGTGACCCCAAGGAACAGGCGGGAAAAGAAGGGTCAGATTATATGCAGAGACGCTCTCTGCTGATCAATCTCCCTCATTTTCTCCTGATCTTCCCTCTGACAAAGAATCACCCCCTTTGTCTGGCCCTACCATCCTCCATCTATTCCATGATCTCTTGAGCAACTCTGAGCCCAAAGATTCTGACTACAATGAATCAGATGGTTATGGTTACTCTGTGCTTGCTGTCCCTGAGACTGTTTATGTTCCATATAAACTTTTCTCAGGGAAGACAACTACCACCACTTTCCCACCTCCTGATGATGCTAAGGCCATGGCGGCCCGTCCTTATCTAGCTCAAGCTCACTGACCCCTGCCTTGGTGGACTCATAAGAAGAAGCTACTGAGCTTGCTGAGGCCCTCTTCCAAAATGTTGCTGTATCCCTACCTTTTCAAAGTGTATACAAGGAAATTCCTGCATTGAAATGCATTTTGGCTAAATGGGAAAAGGAACTGGAAGCTGCGCAAGACATCCTGGCTGTCTTGCCACCCTTTGGGAAAGATACCACCTGCGTAGTAATATCAATCCAGAAGGTTAAAATTAAGGCCATTCTAGAAACAGGTTCTTCTGTCAACGTTGTATCATCCAAGTTGATGAAGAGGCTCAAGATGGCGCCTGATCTCAACTACACTCAGTCTTATGGAACTGCTGGTATGGCTCAGTTTTAGGCTATTGGTGCCTACTCTGCTCTGCTAATGAGGTTTAGGAAGCTTCTCATTGCATCCCTGCTATGATTTTAAAAAACAAAAGCTATGACCTCCTGGTAAGCACTCAACTCCTTCAAGAGTACCATGGAATTGTCAACCTTTGAGATGGGTATTGTCCCTCCTAGGGTATGAAGACCTGTTGATCTTCAAAGAACCTCCCTGCATCCCTGGCAAGCAACTAAAGTCTTGTGTCCTCAAATACCCCACAGGCATCTTCTTGCCAAGGTATAGGACTCACTCTCTCAATATGTGCTCCCCTTCCTCTTCATGTCCTGCTGAAGAAAGTGTTCCTTTACTTGCTCCTGCAGCTATCACTATCCCTCCTGGCTCTCAGGTGGTTTTGATTCTCAGATATCTTATTAGTTGCCTGAGAAGTTGTTCTTATATTTGTACTCTCCTGAATCTCTAAGTTGCAAAGAACCTTAGTTATGCCCTGAGATTCTGGATCAAACTCATAAGGAACCTGTACAACTGCTTCTAGCCAATTTGACTGCTTCTCTCATGCAGATTTCTTGAGGTCAAATTGTAGGCCATAGTTGTATCTTAGGAGCAGAGCAAGTGACCTCTCTCTATTCCTTCAGAACGTTCAGTGACTTCAAATTACCAGAAGGAGACCCTCAAGTGCTCTCTCTATTTACTGCCACTGACTTCCCGCAGCTGTCTCTCATTTGGCAGAAGGATGTATTAGAGCTTCACAATCAGTTTAAGGATATCTTTTTATCTGGGCCTAATGACTATGGCCTAGCTAAAGGATTTATTCACAAAATTGACACAGGTGATTCTTCATCTTTTTGTGCTACGCCCTACCGCCCCAGTAGAGTAAAAGATCCCAGGTCTTCAAGAAAATAAAATAACTCCTGGATGAGGGCTTCTTGACTCTTTCCCAGAGCCCTTGGGCCTCACCCTTGCTGATCCTTAAAAAGAAGGATGGGGGCCACCACATTGTGATGGATTATTTCCGCTTGAATTCTCTCACAAAAAAGGATTCCTACCCACTGCCAAGAATTGATGATGCTCTCAGAAAATTGAGAGGCTCAAAATTCTTTTCTGTCATGAATTTAGCCTCAGGATACTAGCAGGTTGACTTTCCCCCCAAAGATTGTGAAAAGAGCACTCTTATCATGCCAGAAGGTTTTTATTAACTAACCCAAATGCCTCAGGGGCTTTGCAATGCTCCTGCTACTTTTCAACAAGCCATGGATTCTATTCTGTGAGACCTGAAGCTCTCCTGCGTGCTGGTGTATCTGGAAAATATAATAGTGTTCAGTTCTACCTTCACTGAACATTTAGACCACTTCAAAGCTGTTTTCCTTAAGATTCAGGATGCAGGCCTGAAGCTTAAGCCATCCAAGTGCTCCTTCTTTAAAGCGTGTCTCAATTCTTAGGCCACAAAGTCACCCAGACTAGGATACATACAATGAACAATAAGGTAGAAGCCATTAATAAGATGCTGCCCCCCACAAATTTACACAAGGTTCAGGTATTCCTAGACATGATGGGATACTACTGAAAATTTATCCCTGAATTTGCCAAACTAAGTGAACCCCTTTTCTGACTACTCAGGAACATTCCCTTTGAATGGACTGATAGCCAACAACAATCTTTTGATGCTCTTAAGACCAAGCTTAAAGAAGCCCCTATCTTAGTCTATCATGGATATGAAAAAGATTTTATCTTATAAACTGACACTAGTGGGGTAGCTGTGGATGAAATCTTGGCTCAGCTAGACAACAAAGGTGTGTATCAACCTATAGCATATTCTTCACATGTTCTTAATAAACATGAAAAGAATTATAATGTCACTGAAAAGGAATTTTTGGCAGTTCTACATGCTGTAAAGCAATTTCAACACTAAATCTACAGGACCCAATTTATAGCAGTCACTGACCACTCCTCCCTTAAGTGGTTACAACAGCTAAATGAACCTGAAGGTCAACTGGCTTGGTGGGCCCTACATTTACAAGGGTATAATTTAACTGTGGTACACAGGCTTGGTGCTCAACATCAGAACAGCAATGGAATGTCTAGAATGTCTATACTAGCTATCCAATCTGCTGACGTCAATTGCCAATACAAATTAATAGGGTACCCTGACTCCTGAACTACTGAGCCGGAAGACATTTGGCTGGCTCTCCAGTCCCTATCAAAGGATACTATTATTTGAGACAGACAACTGTTCAAGAAGGTCAATAATGCCTACCTGCCCTATGCTTGTCCTAGCATGAGAATAGCTACTATCCTCTAAGCCCACAATGACACTGGGCATGGGTGTATAGTGAATAATCATGACTGGCTGTGCAAAAACTTCTACTGGGAAAACATGTTCCTCCTAATTCCAGACGTCCTCGCATCCTGTCACTCCTGCCAACTCCAATGCCCTTAACCATCCCAACATTAGTACAAGCTCATCCCACTTAAGCATGTCTTCCACATTGTGATTATTAACTATATTGAACCTCTCTCTTGTTCTAAGTCTGGGTGTCAATTCATCTTGGTAGCTGTAGATCATTTTAGCAAATGGGTCAAAGCAAGGGCTACCAAAGACATAGCTGCCAAGACAACTGCAAATTTCTTGCTGCAAGACATCTTCTACTGTTATGGATGTCCTCAAATTTTTCTCTCTGAAAATGACACCAATTCCAATGCTTGCCTTATCACATCTATTGTAGAAGCCATGGGTTACCCACTAATTCTTTTCCGCCCCATATAACCCTTCAACTAATGGAACTGTTGAACAAGCCAATCCCTCCCTGATGTCCATAATAAAGAAACTCACGCTCTCTAATGCTGCCAACTGGGATATGTTCCTCCCTGCTGCTTTCTTTGCTTATTGACTCAGTAGGCACCAAGTGACTGGTCAATCCCCTTTTGCCATGCTGTATGGGCTGACTCCACAACTCCCTCAATCTTGGGACCCCCTTTGATCAAAGTTGATGTGTCTGCCAATCCTGAGGCCCTTGTCAAAGACTTAACTAATTGTATAATTGACCTCCAAGCAACAGCATATTCCACTTCCTACCAGGTCAAGGCTTTGGAGCACTCCCCGTCCAATGCTGCTAGAGCCCCCTCCCTGAGTATCAAATAGGCGACCTGGTTCTCTACCATCAGAATTTTACAGGAGGTAGGGCCCATAAGCTAGACTCTCTCTGGGTTGGGCCCTGTGAGGTCACCTTTAAGAAGGGTGTCAATTATACTTTGAAACTGCTGTCCTCTGGACAACCTTTTGCCTGTGTCCATTCCAAATTCTTTTACAAATATCAACTCCCTGTGTCCAATCTTGAGGGAGGTAATGTCAGAAATTGCGCCATTAATTCTATTTTGATATGTCCTTTAAATAATGATAGATGTGAAGATTCAACTGGTTTTTCTTCCAAGTTTGGGAATTCTTTGCCTTCTGTAAGTGGGTCTGTACCAATATTCACCCATTCTGGAATACCTTACCTTCCCTTGTCTGATCCTGGTATGACCTCACCCCAACATGACCCCCTTGGCCACTCTGTCTATCTATAGAGTTATCATCAACTCTTGTCTACTATTTAAGTAGAAACATTTCTCCTAATTAAGATAAGTTTATCCACATTTATGTTGGTTTTAATATTATTACGCCTTTTCATTTCCTTTTTTCCAAAAGAAAGTCCTCATCTTGTATTCCAGGAAATTAAGGTATGTGCCCTTAATTTTTCCCTGAAGGCTAACCCAAGGCTAGCTTCAAACCTCAAATCTTTTGTTATAAAGATTTCCTGCTGTTGTTGCAATTGAAACAATGAGAGTTCAGTACTTGGAATTGGGGAAGACAACAGTCCAATAGGAAAGGACAGAATAATAAGAATAAGGTGTCATTTATTGTAGAATATTTGGCTTAATATACTATATGGGGAAAGCCACAAGGCCACAAGGGGATGGCATAGTGGGAAGTTCCATGTAGGGTTTGGAACTGAGGAATAACTTGTGCGGGGATCAGCAGGTCAAATTGGCAACACTCCTAATTAGGATGAAGTACCCGCCATTTGACATTGCCATCAGATCAACTCATAACGTTAGACACATCAAGGGGCGGCTCATCAAGCGCCCCCTGTGTATTGTGAGATACGTTAGCAGGCAAGGCTGGAAACTTGGGTGCAACACCCTACCTTGCCCCCTGCTTGTTGTCAGACACCAGGACTGGAGTCTGCAGAAGGTCTGGGAAGATCTGCACAAACAACCTTTGTGTGGGGATGGCAGGGGCGCAAGCAATTGTGGTGAAGTTTCTTGGTGTTTCCCTGGGCATCCTCAAGTTGGTAGGTGTGGTTGTCATAGACGGCAGCTACCTTGAAGGGCCCTAGGTGGTTGGGTTCTAATTTGGCAGAATTGGGATTGAGGGTGTAAAGGGGTCACCTACAGCGTATCTAGCTTTGAGGTGTTTTTTCCCTCCTGCAATCTGCTTGTGTTTGATCTCCCAGGCCTTGGCACACTATTGGTCTAGGGAGGGAGTTGGCACTAGGGGGGCTTGCGGGAACCTTGGACCGTAGTTTCCCCTGTTCAACCCCTGTCAGACCGTCAGGTGTTCCAAAGGCCAGGGTGTTAGGGCTGAACCCAGTGCTCCTGTTGATTCTTGCTTGCAGGATCAGTAGGGCAGTGGGAAGATGTTCAGTCCATGCAGTGTTAGGGTGCTCTTGTGAGAGCTTGGCAATCAGTTGGACTAGGGAGCCATTTAATTGTTCCACACGTCCATTGGCTTGTGGATGGTAGGGGGTTGTGACTATATGTTGGAGTGTGTTCTTGACGCAGTATGCCTTCATGATGTGTCCAACAAGTTCTGGCCCGCCATCTGTGATGAGACATTTGGGTTGCCCAAAGCGAGCCACAATCTCCTTGCCAATAAAGCGGGTAACAGAGGTGGCGGTGTGGTTGGTTGTGGCCCAGGCCACTGGCCAACAAGTGAAGTAGTTGATAGCAGTGATAATATACTTCTTACCCAGTCTGTCTTCAGGAAGTGTCCCCACAATGTCAAGAGCCCACTGTTTGAAGGGTTCCATGGCCTTGATGGGTAGGACAGACTTGGGAGGTTCAGGTTTGGACGTTTTTTTTTCATACAACACACACGTCTCAAGGAGGTCCAATATGTCTTGGCGCATGTGCGGCCACCAGACCTTATGTTTCATAATCTTGAAGAGGTTACGCCCTCTGATGTGACCCAAGGTTCAGTGGTAGTGCAAGATGGTGTCTCCTTGTTGTGTGGTGGGAATGTAAGGTGCCTTCTCACCTGTCTCTGCCTGGTGGCAGAAGTTACCAGCATCAATGGTGAACTGAATTTTGTTGTCCTTCAGCTTGGAGATGGTGACCAAGTTAAGGCCCTTGTAGCAGGCCACCTCAGGGCGCAGGTAGAGCATGGGCCAATCTGGGTCTAAACTGTCGTCCCCAGTTATGGATGCTACATAGAGTTGTGAAAGGGTGTTGGCTGTGATGAGTTCCTTCCCAGACTTATATTTGATGTGTAACTGATAGGGGGATAGACGCTCAACCCATCCTGCCTGGTGGCGTATCAAATGAGACTGTGTGTTGAAGTATTAGAGTTACTTGTGGTCCATCAGAACGCAGGGTGGGAAGGTCACACCTTCCAAGTAGCAGCACCACTTCTAAAAGCAGTGTACAATGGCTGCCAGCTCTTTATCATGGATGGGGTAATGTTGTTCCAAGTCAGTGAGCTTCCTGGATTCATATTCTACGGGAAGACACCCTTGTCAGTCTCTACCCTTAGCACGCCCCCTATGGCCCTGTCAGAGGAGTCATTCTCAAGTTTGTACTGTTGGTTTTGGTTGGGGAACTGCAGTAATGGTTCTGTTGTGAGCCTTTGCTTCAACGTCTCAAAGGCTTGATCTCTGGCAGAGGTCCAATGGAAGCGCTGTTTAGTATTGAGGAGCTCAGTGAGAGGTGCAATTAGTTCCCCACAATTGGGGATGAACTTGCGTACATAGGCAACCATGCCCAAGAATGTTTGCACTTGGCCCACATCAGTGGGGGAGGCATGCTAGTGATTGCCTTGATTTTGGCAGGATCAGACTTTATCCCTTGGGCAGAGATAGTGTGCCCAAGGAAAACACCTCCAACTTGAGAAACTCACATTTGGAGGGTTTAGCTTTTAGCTGGTTTTCCCGAAGGGTGTTGAGGACAGCACGGAGGTGTTGGAGGTGTGTGGTTTGATCTTGACTGAAGACAATAATGTTGTCAAGGTACACCACCACACACTTTCCAATCAATTCCTCAAAGGCTTTGTTCATCAACATGGCAAAGGTGGAGGGAGCGTTGGTCATTCTGAAGCTCATGACACGACACTCAAACAGCCTGTAGCATGTGCAGAAGGCAGTTTTTGCCTCATCCCCTGGTGCAATGCGGACCTGGTTGTACCCCACAGTGAGATTGATCTTGCTAAAGACCTTTGCGCCTGTGAGTGTATCAAACAGTTTGTTGATCAGCGGCAGGGGGTATTTATTTTTAACTGTCACCTCATTTAGGGCGCAGTAGTCTGTGACCAGGCAAAGGGACCTGTCCTTCTTGGCTACAAAGAAGACCACCACCCTGTATGAAGAGAGCAAGGGGCAAATGAAGCCCTTATCAAGCGCGTCCACAAGGTGCTGGCGGAGGGTTTCATCTTCTTTTGGTGTGAGACAGTATAATGGTTGTGCTTTAGGTAACAATCATTGAAGTTGTACAGCGTGCTGGATCTCCTGGAGTGGAGGTAGTTGTTTGAGTGTTTCACTGAATATGTCCTTGTACTCCTCGAGGAGTGCAGCTAGCACTGGTGGTGGTGATGTTGACAAGGGAGGGACTGCAGATGGTTCTGCACAGATAACTTTGACTGAGCATTGGTTAAAGTCTAGTTTCCCCCCTTGAAATCATATGAGCCTGTTTCCGTCATTCTGACAATCACAGTGTTGTGTAGTAGTTTGTTCATTTCTGTGGGGTAAATCTGGAATCCAACCCCGTTTCTATTGAGGGTGATGACAGAGGTATCTTAGTCAATGTAGGGGCAGTTATGCCGGAGCCAGTTGAGGCCAGCAACTACATTGTGGCTGAGGTCTGCCATGATTGGCCCAGAGAGCTTAACCTGGATGTTTCCCATCCTTATAGAGAAGGGCACTGTCTTGTGGGTGATGGCAATTCTACAGGAATCAGCTACATATACTACTTTGAATCTGCTTGGTACTCAATCTAATTGCTGGGAGTCAGCAAATGCTTGATCTACCATGGTGTGATTGGCCCTGGTATCTACCAGTAGTTTGTGGGTGTTCCCACAGAAACAGAAGGGATAGGACAAGTGTGTTACTTTATTTGAGGAGTGGGCGGCTTGTAACACAAGATAATCACTATGGACCTGAAAGACATCCAGATTTTCAACCTCATGAAGATTGTAGTTGTGGGAGTTCTTTGCAAGATAGGGCTGAGAGGACGGGTTGGTCAGGGTTGTAAGGTCTCTTGTTGTTACAACCCCCAGGCTTTTCCCTGGTCCTCAATTAGTGCTAGCTGGAGCTCCCCCCTCACAGGGGCGTTTGGCCCCATTATCCTGCTGAAGTGGTTGACGGCAGTCTACTTGACCTTGGCCATTGTTAGGTGCAGAACATGGTTGGGGTGGAGCATTATTGGTGCGGCAGAAGCCCATTGAAGCCTGGTTATTGGCCTCTACAATGGCTTTATAGCAGCTGTCAATAGAGGTGCAGCAACCAACGGGAACCCACTTTCAAATATGGGGTTTTAACCCATTAATAATGAGAGTGAGCAACATGGTGTTCCCATTGGTCACTGCTTCAGGGGCAACAGCCAGGGCTTGTTGCCACACGGCGAGATACTCAGGGACGGAACCAGTCTGCTTGATGGCTAAGAGGGGAGCCCCCAAGACAATGGGAGAGAAATTTTCACTATATCAGAACTTGGTGGCGTCTTGAAATGTTGCCCAGGTGACGTCAAACTCCTGGCTGTCCCAGTTAGTGAACCACACAGCAGCAGGCCCTGTGAGGCAGCCAGATGCAGTGGCAACCTGCATGGGCTCAGGGACCTGACAATGCAAAGACAGGTTTTGGTAGATTGGAGCCAACTGACAATGTCAGCTCCTTTGACACCGCCAGTGAAGGACTCTAGTTGGAGGTTGAGCATATGTTGGGATAGGTCCAACTGTGGCGGGTGACGCTGGCATCACGCTGCCCGAGGCGGAGCTAATTGTATACGCTGGTGAGAACTAGCTGATCTTGATAGATGACATAACCTTCTGGAATGTCCCCCTCAGGGATTTTTAGGAATGTCTCTTGTTGTGGAGTAGCCATGCGGCCTGTACTCTGTCCTTTCTTGGGGGAATTTTGTTTTTAAAATAGGTTGTAACCTACTTCTGCTACCACTGTTGCAACTGAACCAATGAGAGTTCAGTACTTGGAATTGGGGAAGACAACAGTCCAATAGGAAAGGACAGAATAATAAGAATAAGGTGTCATTTATTGTAGAATATTTGAATTAATATATTATATGGGGAAAGCCACAAGGCCACAAGGGGGTGGCATAGTGGGAAGTTCCATGTAGGGTTTGGAGCCAAGGAATAACTTGTGCGGGGATCAGCAGGTCAAATTGACAGCGCTCTGAATTAGGATGAAGTACCTGCCATTTGACATTGCTATCAGATTAATTCATAACGTTAGATACATCAAGGGGCAACTAATCAAGCGCCCCCTGTGTATCATAAGATACGTTAGCAGGCAAGGCTGGAAACTTGGTTGTAACACTGTGTCCTCCTGGATGTTGTCCCCAGGAGCCAAACACATCAGAGAAGACCATTGAGCGCCTGCTCAACATTCAAAAAAAACAGTGGTAGATGGCTTACAATCCAAATCCTTTGCCCTCTCTGCACCGTCTGTCTGGACAGATGACCCTGAAATGTATGCCTATCTGAAACCTACCAAGCAGGCAAGGACAGAGGATAAAGAATTGCCAGTGCAATTGATTACGCCAAGAATGGCCAAGCCAGCTGAAGCCGCCGGCAAAGAAGAAACGCAAGAAGGTAATCTAAAAAAAATTAATAAATTTTCAAAAAACTTACCTTTTTAGAAAATATAGACAGCAAAATCTGTTGGGTCTTGGTCCCCTTTATCCCTGCCACATTCTACATCAACTATGCCAATCATGTGGCAATGCAGCTATTTCTGTCCCCCCTGTCTTGGAGGAGCTAGAGAACTGCGTCCACAGGTCCTTTTTTGATGTCACAAGAGGCATTGGCTGAGCTAACACATACCAAGGGGGAATCTTTGTGGGCAGTTACTTCCTACAAGGATGCCCAACTGGTCTGCCTGGACTTGGTATTCCTCAGTGGAGTTTACTGTGTAAACTTTATTAAGCTTGTTTTGGATGTCCTGGCAACGCTCCAATTAAAGAGCATACCAGAGTTGGGAGGGGCCATGCAGCTGCTTGCTTGTGCTTCCTGGTGGAGCACACTCTCTCTTACCTGCTGGATAACTTTGGGCACGCAGTGGGAAAATTGGCTGTTGCAGACGCAACAGCCGTCAAGAAAACCAAGATCCTCCTTGCCAGCTTCAGGCTGTCCTGTAGCGCTGACAAGATGGGGGTCCCTCTGGAAAAGGAGCTCACATTTGCCAAGACCAAGCACAAAAAGAAGATTAGTACTGTGTATAATAAAATCTGTGAGTTTATAGAAGCCTTTGCTGGACAAAGAATTCATCTCATTGTTTACCTTGGGTATCTCTTCTACTTTGGAATGGGCGCCAGCGTGGAGGACCTGGACAGGGTACTTCTTGGGATCAAAAAGGCCAGGTTCTCCCTTGATGGGAAGAAGGTCCCCCTGGATACAACTTGGTGGACCATGTTATCCAGGACGCCCTGGTCCTGGCTGGTATTTACAGGTTTTTGGCCCGCCTTAAAAGCTGCTGCTTCACTCCCACCTGACCCTTCTCCCTTTTACTAGCCGCCGTGAATATTTTAACCAAGGTTTATCCACCGTCTATAGTATGGCAATGGAGGTTGTGTGCCATCTCTATTGCCAGGTGGTTACATATCAAAGAACCTATTACAGGCGCCCTTAAAACTCACTTTTCCAATAAATATATTTACACTTTAGATTATTTTTATTATAAATAATTTTTAAAATTCTTATTTTAGCAAACAATTTTTGCAAAATAAATCCCAGAGAAGGGTTTCATAAAAGCATAATAATACAGGTTAATAAAATATACTTCTAATTTGTACACTATACATTTATTTTTTTAATTCATTTTTATATTTATTTGATAAGAGTGATATAAATATATTTGTGTAATCCAGTATCAAGTGTTTGTAATAGCCTCAGATGCCATAATAAAAAATAATATAAATTAATACATTAAAAACCTTCATTGATGGTCCTGCTGAATATGATTGTGGGCTTAGAAGCTTCTAAATATAAAATGATACTGTAAATTCAGAACCTGAACATAAAAATGTGGGATTGTCAAATCCTTGGTCCAAATTTTGAATCACTTTTGTGGGATAGCCTTTTTTAATTAAAACAAATTCTTTGTATTTTTATTTGAATTTTCAAAAATATGGGAACTCCTAGACACTTTGCAAAGTTCAAGTCAAACTGGATATTTCCAATGGACAAAATGAATTAACTGGAATCAGATTTGAAGTGTTCAAATCCATCAACCATTTTCATTGAGTTTACTATGTTTTTTGGAATTGCAGGATTGTCAAATCCAAGAACCAAATTTAAATCACTTTTGAATGCCACTAGTAAACTCAGATATTAATTGTGGGAACTGGAATCTAAATTGAATGTACAGTAAGAAACTAGGACAAATCAACCCAAATCAAGAAGCTCCACTCTGGATAAAATCAAAGGAAAAATTCAATCTCAACAACCATGTTTAAACATGAAATAAAGTGAAATGTAAAATTGTCTAAACTGGAAACAATGCAATATTATACACTTCAAATCATGGATATAGAAATTCTGTTACTATTCAAGGCTAAATAAAGAAAAAATAACTACCCACAACTAAACCAATAACTCTAAATAAATACATATTTAATCAAAAATATATTTTTATTTTATTTTTATGGACCATCAATCACATTCCCAACCCGCTCCTGCACCAGCTTGCGGGGCAGCCTGTTCACGAGGGCGTCCCAGAGGGTCTAAGAACAGACCCAGAACCCAACTTGAAGGGAGTCATGCCAATACACAGGCCCCCCAAGGAGTCATTGCCAGTCAACCACCTCCCACATCTCATGCCAGATCAATAATCCTGAATCAACACAGAAGCCACTCTCAAGGCCTGCCACAAAATTCTCCTAAACCAGTGTCACCGGGAACACTGAGGTTACTTACACCTCCACTGTTTACCCAGTTGTCACCCAGCCCGCACTCTTGATCCAAGAGTTGCCACTTCCTGCCCCGCATTTTTGTCATCTCCTATCAGCCATTAGTCACAACTGAGGAACCATCTGTGCCTGTTACCTATTCCACTATTGACGGCTCCACTGCAACCAAGCGTGATTGCACCTTCTACACAAAGGTCCCCATCCCCTGTGTTGAGCCTACCAGCCAGGATGCTGTGGTACCTGCCAAGGGCTGGTGTCAGTTGACAGATAGTGAGCGTGAAGCTCTCCTCAACTGCTTGAATGGGTGAATGGGGGTTTGGGATATTGTGTCCCAATTTTGTGTCACAGCCAGGTACATTGCCAACATCAACACCAAGTATGGCAATACCGGGAAAATTGCCAAATCCACCAAGGCTAAGTGGCAGCCCAAACTCTTGTAGCCTATGCATTTGAGGCAATAAAACAGTGGGTAGCCAAGGATTGCCACTTGGGTGTGCTTGCTGTTCAATCAATGCTGGCCACAGAGTTTGGGCTTTCTGTTTCTAAACCCCTTGTCTACAATGCAATGGTTGATTTGGGCTTCTTGTGGAAGGTACTGGGTGTTTCTCTGCACAATTAAAATAGTGAAAACCCATCAAAGATTGATGCATTTATGCCACGACTTATCTGGCCCTAAATAAGACTGGGAATTTCCTGTTCTTCTATATTGATAAATTGTTGTTTTCCTCCTCACTCAGGTCTAGAAATGGGTGGGTTGAGAAGGGGTCCAAGGATGGTATAGCACATTGTGCAGCTATCTATTCCCAGACCTATTCAAGGTAGCGCTTCTTGGACCTCACAGGTTGGACCAGTATCAGATGATCAAGGGTTCCCATAATAGCAGGACATTCTTTGATTTTCTCCAAGCTTTAAAGGAATACCTCCAGATCAATTATGCAGCACATTCAACATTGTTGTGTTGGATTGTTGTGAATGCCACCATTAACCATGTTTTAATTTTGCCTTCAATGGGTTATTTTGAGGACAAATCTCTCTCTTTTGCTTTTGCCCTTCAAAATGAGCCTATGTCTGAACTGGGAAATACAATTGTTCTGTTTCCTGACTCTGCGCATCTCACTTGTCTCACTCATGCTTGTGACAAGTGATCCTACCGTCATGATATTGTTTTGTGGTATTGCAAACCACTATATATTACATTTCTTATTCACCAACAAAAAATTAATTTCTATTCACATTTGTGTCTTTGTGTCTTCAAGTACTTTGGCGCCTCTCTCTAGCCACAACTAGTAGAGATTATTTATCCAGGGCCACAAGGTAATTGCATAGTCTTTCCTACTATCTAACTGAGACTTAGTACAAATCCAATCCTAAGGTTATAATTCCCCATTGTGTGTCTGTGCCACGCCTCAGAACACGACATGGATAATTTTGGGCTCCACAAAGTGGATCTGGTTGTTTCCAAGTTCCCCCCATCAACAAAAACAGCCACACCTCCAGTCACTGGCTTATCAATTGTCCAATGAGACTTCTCTTCCTCCTGCCATATTCCCCATTCCTGAATCCAATTGAGGAGGTCTTTGGGTGGATCAAAAATAAAGTGAAGAAAGGCCTCCCTCAGGACACCAAGGATCTCTTCAATATCCTTGAGGTCAGTCAATTTACAATGCCACCTGATATGGTGGCGGCTTTTTAAAAGAACTCAGAATCCTTCCTCTCCAATGCCCTGGCCTGTGAGCTAATCAGATAAATGGGCACTCCAGGTTTTGTTTATTTTGTTTCTTATTAGGACTCAAAAAATGTTATTTATATCTAATGATGTGATGTTTGATTGTATTATGATAGTATAAGAATACGTAGAAAAGGTAAGTAAAATTAATTATACTAGGTAAGAGGACATATATTTTTATTATAATACACTGTTTATTATATTGACTGTTGTGCTAACAAATACAAAATTAAAAAAGATAGAAATAGATTAATTTTATTTAAATAATTGTGAACCCTTTTTGGGACTTTAGCTTTTTTTAAACCACAAATTGGACCTTGCAATTCATCATCTGATCTAATTGATTTAGTGCCACTATAGCCACACAACACAAAAACTAATTATTTTCATGTATCTCTTACTAATTAGTACTTAGGACGTGTGTAAAGCATATTTGTTGTAACTGTGCTGTTTTAGCAGAGTTACATGGGGAAAAATATTTAGAATATTGATAATAATCTTTATTGTGAGATAGTGATTATATAGTTCATATGAATCAAGGATAACAGGAACATGATTGGTAATCATGCATCTAGATGGAAGAGGAGGTGGCTTGATCCTGGTAATGAGTCAAGCACCAAAGCGAGGTATCCACCACAAAGGATCACCATCTGTTCATGTTGTTAGATTTGGTAATTTGAGTTGACTTCCTAGTATGGCTTTGAGTGACCAGATAATTGGATTGCAGGTCACAAACCTGCTTGGTTGGAACCTTGATGGCGGGTTGAGCCTGCGTTTTTGACACCCCCCAACTGAAGGTCGGCCCCCTCTGGGGGCAGGTTGTCAGGGAGGTTGTCAGGAGCCCGGGCGCTGTATTAAACTAGTTGTTGTTCTGTGGCAGGCAGGGCGGTTTCTTGTTGTTTCTGTCTTGCTTTGCAGGGTTTTAGGCAATCATGGTGTAGGGTCTTGTCTTGCTTATGTTTTCTAAGTCCTTGCACAAGGTAAGTGTTATTATTGTTTACCTTCAGAATGATTGCTGGCCCCACTTTTTCAGGTTGTAACTTGCTCTTGTCAACATTCATGACCCATACTTTGTCCCCAACTTCATGCCTATTGTGGATGGGGGCAAATATCTTTTGTAGGTGTTCATTCTCTTTGGCTGTTTGCTTGCTGTTAGCCTCTATTACTTGAGGGTCTGAGCGTGGGGGGACTTCACTTGGAATTTTCAGTTTAGGTCCTGTCAATGCTTGAATGATATTTGGCTGTGTGCTGTATACCAACTCAAATGGGCTTTTTCCAGTGGATCTGTTCACTTGGGTTCAACACACAAGTAGTGCAGTTGGTAGCTGCTTATACCAGTATTCAGGTCTCCCAGCAGTGAGTTTGACTAAGGCTTGCACAAGGCTACCATTAAGCCGCTCTACGCGTCCATTGGCCTGTGGGTGGTATGGTGTTGTTACAGTGTGTTTGACCCCATTCTTGATGAGGTATACATTAGTGTCTTTAGAGGTCAACTCTTTGCCTCCATTGATTATCAGGAGTTCTGGCTTTCTGAACTTGCTGATTATTTCTTTGCCAATAAATTGTCAAACATCATTGCCAGTGTGTGCCTTCACTGCTTGGGCTACTGGCCACCTTGTTGCAAAATTGATGGCTGTGATGATGTATTTTTTGCCGTTGTGTTTTCCTGGCATGGGGCCCACAATGTCCAGAGCCCATACCTTGAACAGTAGTTGGGTTTGAATGGGGAGTACAGATTTAGGCGGGGTTTTGCTTTTGGCAAACTTTTTGCACACTTCACATTGGTCTAGAACTTCCTGGACATTGCAGTATAAGGTTAGCCACCAGGCTTTATGTTTTAAAAACTCATCTAGATTTTGGCTCTTGGTATGTCCAAGGTCTCTGTGATAGCAAAGGATAGTGTTGACTTGCTGATGTGTGGGGATGTAGGGAATGGTTGTGCCGTCAGTCATTTTTCTGTAAAGAGTCCTGTATATGTCAGCAAAGAGGTGTTCAATCTTGATGACTGGTTCTTTTGTTATGTTGGTTGTGCCCAGGGGAACCCTTTGTCTTTTGTTTGTAGCACTAAGATTGGCCAGTCTGGGTTGAGCCCATTCTCTCCTCTTGAAGCACGGACATACAGGCGGGACAGGGAGTTGTCCATGGCAAGCTTGGCCCCAGGCTTGTACTGGATGAGCATGTTAAATCTCTCCAATAGTTTCATCCACCGCGCTTGGCGGTGCAATAGATATTCTTGAGTCTTGAAGTAGATGAGTGACTTGTGATCTGTTAATGCCGTGAATTCTTCCTGGCGTTCTAGATAGCAACACCATTTGATTAGGCAGTGCACAATAGCCAGCAGTTCCTTGTTGTGGATAGGGTATTGACACTTGCCATCTGTCAATTTTTGTGACTTGCAGGCTACAGGCAGGAAGTCACTGTCACTATTCTTGATTTGTAGTACTCCCCCAATGGATGCATCTGAGGTGTTGGTTTCTATCTGGTATTCCCTGTCTTGTTTGGGGTATTGTAGGATGGGAGCTGTTGTGAGCTTTTCTTTGAGGTGTCTAAAACAGAGGTCATGTTGGGGGTCCATACAAACTTAGACTTGGTGCCTGTTATGGCAGACAAGGGGGCAGTCAAGACGCCACAGTTGGGTATGAAGTGTTGTACATAGGCCACCATCCCCAAGAAGGTGTGGAGTTCTGACTTGTCCTTAGGGGTGGCATCTTGCAGATGGCCTGTATCTTTTGATGGTCGGGTTTGATGCTGTCCTTTGAGACTATGTGTCCCAAGAAGGGTAGTTGCTCACGGAAGAACTGGCACTTGGAGGGCTTGGCCAACAGTTTGTGTTGTGCCAAGGTTGCAAAGACTGCCTCCAGGTCTTTGTGGTGTTTTTCCATCAAGGGGCTGTAGACAATAATGTTGTCTAGGTACACTAGGGCATGCTTGCCTATGTGGGGCGCAAACACTTTGTTCATGGAGGTTACAAAGATAGATGGGGCATTGGTCATGCCAAAGTTGAGTACCACGCATTTGTAGGAGCCGTATTTAGTGTGGAAGGCCGTTTTGGGGATGTCTTCCTCCTTGATAAAAATCTGATTGTAGCCTGCAGTTAGATCAATCTTGGAGAAGACTGTGGCTCCTCCCAAGGCATTGAAGAGATTGTCAATCAGTGGCAATGGGTAACAATTCTTAATGGTAACTTTGTTTAGGGTGTGGTAGTCTGTGACCAGGCGTAAGGTACTGTCCTTTTTAGCCACAAATAATACGGCGGCCCCAAAGGGAGACTGTGAGGGGCAGATAAGTCCTTTTTCTAATCCCTCCTTGAGGTAGGCATGTAAGGCGCTGTCCTCATTTGGGGTCAGCCTGTAGATGGGGTGGGCCTTGGGTACAGCCCCCTTGAATTAGATAGAGTGCTGAATATGCTTCTCAGGGGGCAGCCCAGGTAACACTCCCTTAAAGATTTCTGGATGGCGGGCCACAATCTTGCGGTCCTGAGGTGTGGAGGTATCCTGGTGGTCTTTGAAGTGTATGATCTTGTACTAGAAGGAGTCCCAGTCAATTGACTTCAGGTCTTTCTTTTTGTCCTGGGTCTCTGTGATACATACAAAGACGTGATCGCGTAGCAGTTGGTCCACAGAGTCAGGGTAGATCGGGTGGTTGATGCCTTCACGCTTGATGGTCAACACTGAGGTCACCCAGTCTATGTGAGGATTGTTTTTCAGTAACCAGTCTAGTCCAAGTACAATGTCAAACTTAGGAAAGTTGATGATGGGACCTTGGATGGTGGAGTGAAGGTTCTCAAGCATGACAGAGAAGGGGGCAGTTTCCTTTGTCACAGCAATGTGGTGTTCATCAGCCAGGACCACATTTTTAATCTGCAAAGGATTTGTGGCCAGCTTGAACTTATCCACAAAGCTACTGTTGACTAAGGTTTGGTCTGCGCCCAAGTCCAGGAGTGCTGAGCCTGTGTAACTGCAAAAGCGGAAAGGATAGGACATCAATTTATTGGGGTGTCTGGTAATGGTGTGCAGTACCAGGTTCTCCAAGGGCACCTGGATCATTAGGCATTGGTCTACGTCCTTGGGTTGGTATTCATCATTGGGAAAGTCAGGAGTTGTGTGGGGAGAGCTTGGCTTGCTTAGTGCTCTCCCCAGGCTTTTCCCTTATCTTGGTTGCCTTGTGTGGCAGTGACACAAAAATGGGTACGGTTTGACTGGCCATTTTTCCCATTTCCATGCCCATTTGAACCCGTGAGTTTGTGGTTGGAGTTGTTCCTGTTGCCTCCAGGAGGTGGTCAAGCAGAGTGCCCACTTGGATGGGAATACTTGGGTCTTTCTTGTTTCCCAGTTTGTGCCTTGTGCAGAGTGTTGGATGTCTGTTCCGCTTTTTCCGCTTCACAGTACAGGCTTTGCAGGCTGGTCACTTGATCCAGGTTTACATGTCTCATCATGTGCAACTTGAGAGCGTCATAGTACATGAGGTGTGTGGCTGGAGTGTCAAAGGCCATGCCAGATGGTGCACAAAGGCAGAGTTCCTTGTAGGCACGGGTGAGTTCTTTTGTGGTGCCTGTCTGTCTTAGGTTCTTCACTTGGCAAATGATCATGAGCTCTGTATCTTTAAGCATGAATCTTGCCAGGAAGTCTTGCTTAAAGGTATCTCAGTTCTTGTCAGTGTGCTCTTCATGCCACTTGTTGCACCAGGTGCCAGAGTTATGGGTCAGGCAAATGTAAATTTCTGTAATCCAAAATTCCTGTGGGCATTCCATCTGAGCTAGCTTGCTCTGGGCGGACTGGACTCATGCGGCAGGGTTGTTATCGTTGGCCCCGGCAAAAGGTTCCAAGGCGGCGCTTTGTAGACTTTGAGCTACATAGGCAGGCATGATGGTTTTGTTGACTGGTTGCGGCATCAATGAGGGAGCCTGAAAGAAACCTTGTGCAGACATGGCATTGAAGGCGGGTAGCGGGATTACCATGTTTTGGTATAGAACAAAACCGTTGGATATCTTGGTACCAGGAGTGTATGTAGTCCAGTTGGGGAGGAGGCCAGACATGATTCTGTCAAGGATTTTTTGGCTACGGTGTGTGCAGGCAACAGGCAGAATTTTTCAAGATAAGGTAGGATGGAGAACCTACCTGTGCTACCAATGTTGTAACTGCGCTGTTTTAGCAGAGTTACATGAGGAAAATATTTAGAAGATAGATAATAATCTTTATTGTGACATAGTGATTATATGGTTCATGTGAATCAAGGATAAAAGGAACATGATTAGTGATCACACGGCTGGATGGAAGAGGGGGTGGCTTGATCCTGGTAATGATTCAAGCGCCAAAACAAGGTATCCATCATAAAGGATCATCTGTTCATGTTGTTGGATTTGGTAATTTGAGTTGACTTCCTAGTATGGCTTTGAGTGACCAGATAATTGGATTGCAGGTCACAAACCTGCTTGGTTGGAACCTTGTTGGCAGGTTGAGCCTGCGGTTTTGACATATTGAATATATTTATCAAATCATATCACAAGGGAAAGGTAATTTGAGTTCTAAACAATCACTTGTTTGGAACATAAGTGGAGTGGGCCACTTGATGCGGATAAATTCAGTTCTTATTGTTTAACTATGTAATATATGAACCCGTACTCAACAAGCAACTAAATAAACACATTTTTAAATTATTTTTTATTATTTGACATGTTTACAACTATAACTAACTAGGCAGTTGCCCCGTCCAAGGACAGCATTAAAGTTGAATTTAATAAATCAATTAAATTTATTTTATTGTCTTTTTAGGCTTGTATTACTTATTGCATGTTTAATTAAAATTTTATTTATTTTTTTTATTAAAAGGTAATTTCAATTATATTTATTTAAATTTAAAATTAAAATTGTATACTCCAAGTATAAATAAAAACTAAACCTAAATAAGTATAGTATCACTATTAAGTTTAGTAAGGCTAAACTACTTATTTTAAAATTTAGTAATTGATTTTTAATGGCTTTAAAAATGTAGAGCTGATCTGCAGCTTTTAAATAAGCTATTGGACATCAAAATCGGCTTAGTATTCACTGAGATATATTGATTTTAGTTTTTGTAGTGTGTATTAAAAGTAAATTTAGATAATTTCAAATCGAGTCCGAGCCTTTGATTATGACGCGAACCCAATTCCAGCACTTAACTATGTATCTCAGCATCTAGAGCAGCTAGAGCTATCATGCTTGGTACCATTTTGATCGGAATCATCTGAAAAATTGATCTACATCCTCTAAATTTCATGAAAATCATTATATTGAATCACAATTTTGTCATAGCTAGTTTACTCCACTGATGTTCTTTTGGGATGAAGCTGTGGCAAGCAAGGTTTACTCTGAAACAATATGCAGCCACTTGGATCAGGTGATGCATCCAGTTGGAATATTCTATTATTTCACTTGAAGAATAAGAATTTCGAAATGTCCAAGCCAACCATCTCCTTCTTTAAACTAATATCTATATTTATAATTTAAACCGTATCACTTTAAATTGACCAAGCTCACTTTTCGTCGTCGATTCAATCCTCACACAGCATAATCATCCAATCATATAAAACAATCTAAAACAATTGCTGCTTCTCTTCCAGTTTTAATCCACCCACTCTAGAGTTGGGTAATCTAGAAAGATAAGCCACTTTGATATGGTTGAATGGGGTTAGCCACTAATTTAAAATGCAAGTAATCAAATACAAATTTATTAAAGTTTGAGTGGCTTATATTTCAGTTCAACATGATTTAGCCCACACTCCACTGAATTCAATCTGTGTACTCTCAAAGATGCATATAAGGGATTGAATGTAAGGATGAGCCAAATTGAGCTTTTGGCTTAATGATCAACTTTTAAAATCAAATTTAACTAAAAATCAACTCAGTCAAATCCCTTACGGCTTGAGCCCACTCGAGGTGACATTACAGACAGGCAGATAGATAGATAGATAGATAGATAGATAGATAGATAGATAGATAGATAGATAGATAGATAGATAGATAGATAGATAGATAGACAGACAGACTGGCTGACTCACTTTTATATATATTAATGTCTAATAATATATTTAAATATATTATTATTAAAATTTAAGTATTAAAAATAAACATTAAAATTTTAATATTTAAATCAAAATTTAAAATAAAAGTAACTTTAAAAAATTAAAATAAAATAAAAAATTGCAAGGGAAGATAATTTATTAGGGGGATGCAAATTACAAAGGGTAATGCAATTATTCTGGGGTATTATACCCTGAAATTATATTTTCTGCTAATGCGTCCAATTGGGACCACATACTCTTCTGTATGTGGTGGACAACTCTGGCGCCAGTTGCTAGAGGGATGGCACTCAGCACTCTGGTGGTGGCTGAGTGTCTTATAAAAGGCAGTCACAAAAGCAAATTAATGAGGAGTTGGTTCTCTGGAGGTATTGTGTATCTGTACAATAAAGCTAACTTAAAAAAGTTGTATAGGACATGCTCTACGCTTTGGTAGCCCCACAGTGTCTTCATTTTATCCAGTGCCAACCGGCAGACGTCCATTTGAAGGGGGTGTCCTCCAGCTTCTTCACATTGGCCTTCATAATGCAGTGTAGTACTACCCTGAGGTAAAAAGCAAGATGCAGTTGCTGTGAGGTATAGATTTCTGCAAATAAGCAGAATTTCTTGTATATAATAATGTCAGGGACTCACTTGGCAGGGAACAAGTTCCCTAATTGGTGGGCCAAGGCCCCTAAGTTAAGCCCCGCTATTACAGAGCCAATGAGTACTGTGATCATGGCAAGATGTACTAAGTGACCCAAGTAGGCAAATCTTCCAAACATAGAGCTGAAACAACCAAGCATATGGTATTCTACCACATATGTTAAGAGGTAGAAGGAGGTGTAAGGTCTAACCAGAGAAGGTTTGGCAGGAGGTGGAGTGAACAAACAACCATACTGGAATTTACGTCCCCAGTGGCCGGAGGGGTATTTAAACCATCCATGTGCTAGGGATTCCTTTTGATGCGCATCATCTGGAGAGGAGTTGTACCAGTCAGTAGTGGGTGTTGGGTTTTCCAAGGTTAACACCAAAGACAGGAAGGAAGCTAGAAACCAGAACAGGAATAGTTTTCTCTCATGGCTTCAAAAATAAAGTATCATAAGGTAATAGATTGGCAGGTATAGAATAAAGTCTTTATTATTGGAACAACTACGTGTGATAAAGTTTGTACACTTAAATAGCCTTAAAAATAGAGGCTGGGCAATTTAAGTGGATATTGGGGGAGATGAGAGGGATTCACCAATGATGTTCAAGAAATTCATGGTTAAAATTAATACCTGTGTTAGATGGGCATTAATTTTGGGCTGGAGCTGTAATATAATCATAAATTTAAGAGGAACAGAAGCAAGACAAGCCACAAGTTCCTGGTAATTTAAGCGGTGCTCATATTGAGTATCAATCAATCTTAAGAGCAGAGCCTCAGTTTCATCTTCTGATACTATATCTGAGAGTGTCAGGATGGTCCCAGGCAGCCAATCAGCGGCTGAGCGGTAAGTGACATTAACACTTAATGTACTAACCTTTTTGAACTTGATTTGAAGTGCAAAAACAAAATTTGATTCAATATAATGCTTATAAATAGGTACAGTAAGCTGACTAGTTGAATTTAGACTAACAATAGGTGTTTCTTGAAGGTCCTGGGTTCAATCCCCGTTCCAATCATCCATAGCAAACAAACTGGTGTCAAAAACTTGGCATCTGTGTTGTTGTGTCTTTGCTGTCCCATTAATGTTGTCAATAAAATTAAGGGAGTTAGGGAAGGAATCCCTGACACTATCCTCCCCAGGAAGGCCCTTATCTTCCAGAGTCTCTTTGTAGTGTGAGAGGGCTTCTGGTGTGTTCTCTAGGTTCTCTTCTGGTTCCCAGGAATCAGATTCTACCTCGTAGCCCTTCCATTTACCAAGTATTGATGTTTGACTTGAGAGGTGCAGTGATTGAGGATGTCTTCTACTTCCCATTCTGGATTATGGTTCAAGATGATAGGAGGAGGGTCCTTGTGGTCCATGTCAGATGATGACCTCTTGAATTTAGACAGAAGGCTGATGTGGAAGACATTATGGGCAGAGGATCCTTCAGGAAGTTTGAGTCAGAAGTTAACATCAGAGTGTTGTTCAATGACCAACAGGGGACCAATCTTCTTTGGTCCTAGTTTTTGCCCTGGAATATCCAGTTTAAGATTCTTAGCACTGAGAAACACATAGTCTCTCACTTGGATGTCTTCAGGTGTTCTTTGATGTTTATTGGCTTGGGTCTTATACTGTAGGATGGTCTTTTCCAGTTGTGTCTTGAGTTTTTGGTGATTCTTGAGTAAGGAGGTTGCCCATTGGTACACAGACGGAATAGTGTCCTTGGTTGCAGGATCAGGAAAATCTTCAGGGTTATATCCTTAGTTGGCAAAGAAGGGTATACTCTAATAGAATCATGGTGATTGGTGTTGTAGCATAGTTGGACAAGTGGAAGTAAGGTTACCCAATCATCCTGTTGTAAGTTCACATAGTTCCTGAGAAAACCTTCCAGCACTTGGTTAACCCTCTCTGTTTGTCTGTTGGTCTGAGGATGAAAGGATGTGGACATGAGAGTTTTAACACGTAATGCCTTCATTAGGAACTGCCAGAACTTGGATGTGAATTGTTTGCCTTGATCCAAGATGATGTTGTTGGGAATTCTGTGGTTGGTAATTAAATGAGTAAAGAGCATGTTGGCAGTGTCTTCTGCTGTTGTGCGCTTGAATGGCGTAAAGATTGTATATTTGGTTAGCCAATCTACTACCACAAAGATGCCAGTCATGTTGTCACTCTCTGGAAGGTCTACAATAAAGTCCATGGAGATGGAATACCAAGGGTGTGGAGGAATGGGCAAGGGTTTGAGTAGTCCTTGGGGCTTCATGGTGGAGGGTTTGTTGCGGCCACACAGCACACATGTGGAGATGTATTTGGCAACTGTTTTCTTCATATTGGGCCACCAGTATCTTCATTGGATTCTCTTGACTGTCTTGTAAATGCCTCCATGTTCTGTGAGAGGGTAGTTGTGGATACTTTCCAAGATGGTTTGTTGGTGTTTGTTGGTTGGTACATAAAGACTCCATTCTTTGGCCAAGATCTGTTGTTTAGAGTAAGCCCAGTGGGAGTGTTATCCTTATCAAGGAGTTGGGATGCTATGATGTCCTGGTCCAAGGTGAATAGATAAGATAGGGTCATGATGTGGGAGAGGAACTGATCTTCAGAGAGTATAGCATGTTCATTGTGTTTCACGTAGGACTGACTTGGGTCATCCAAGTCCTCTCATCTACTGATGGAGTCTGGTACTATGTTCTGGTGTCCTGGAGTGTAACTAATCTTGAAGTCAAAGGCAAGTAGATTGATAGCCCTCTGTGCCAGACATGCGCTAACATTTCTCTTCTCAGTGAAGTAAAGGAGGTTCTTATGGTTGGTTCTGATTTGCATGGGGAATTTACTTCCTTCCAAGTAGTGACACCAGTGGTCCAAGGATTTGACAATGGCAAATAGTTCCTTCTTGTACACATGGTAATTTCTCTCTCAGTCAAGCAGCTTATAGGAGTAGAACACCACAGGGTGGAGTTCACTATCCTTCCCAAGCTACAGTAACACCCCTCCTAGGGCAAAGTTGGAGGCATCCATGTCCAAAAAAATTGGCGTTCAGGGTCAGGGCGGAGAAGAACAGGGGCTGAGGTGAAACACTTCTTGAGGTTCTCAAACGCCTGGTCAGCTTCCAACAACCAGACAAAGAGAACCTTTTTGGAGGTAAGGTGAGTGCAAGGAAGAGCAGTAGAAGAGAAATCCTTGATAAACTTGTGGCAAAAATTTGCTAGGCCTAAGAACCTGCAAAGTTTGGTACGTGTTGTGGGTCTCAGCCAGTCCAAGACTGCCTATATCTTGGAGGGAGCAACCACAAACCCGTCTGGGTTAATATTGTATCCAAGGAATTCAATTTTGATAACAAAATTTTTGCATTTTTCAAGTTTACAAAACAATTGATTGTCAATGAGTAATTGGAGAACCTCTTGTAGGTATATGGTATGGGCCTCCTTGGTCTGTGAGTATACCAGTGTTGCAACTGAGTTTCTAGACTCGCCTGCTAACATATCTTACAATACACAGGGGGCGCTCAATGAGTTGCCCCTTGACGTATCTAAAGTTATGGATTAATCTGATGGCAGTATTGAATGGCAGGTACTTCATCCTAATTAGGAGTGTTGCTAATTTGACCTGCTGATCCCCGCACAAGTTATTCCTTAGTTCCAAACCCTACATGGAACTTCCCACAATGCCACCCCCTTGTGGCCTTGTGGCTTCCCCATATAGTATATTAATCACAATATTCTACAATAAACGACACCTTATTCTTATTATTATGTCCTTTCCTATTGAACTGTTGTCTTCCCCAATTCCAAGTACTGAACTCTCATTGGTTCAGTTGCAACAGTGGTAGCAGAATTAGGTTCACAACCTATTTTGAAAAAAATTCCCCCCAAGAAAGGACAGAGTACGGGACACATGGCTACTCCACAACAAGAGATATTCCTTTCAATCCCTGAGGGGGACATTCCCAAAGGTTATGTCATCTATCAAGATCAGCTAGTTCTCAACAGTGTATACAATTGGCTCTGCCTTGGGCAGCGTGACACTAGCGTCACCCTTCCACAGTTGGACCTGTCACAATGTATGCTCAACCTCCAACTAGAGTCCTTCACTGGCAGTGTCAAAGGAGCTGACATTGTCAGTTGGCTCCAGTCCACTAAAACACGCCTTTGTATCTGTCAGGTCCCGGATTCCATGTGGGTTGCCACTGCATCTGGCTGCCTTACAGGGCCTGCTGCTGTGTGGTTCACCAACTGGGCCAGCCAGGAGTTTGACATCACCTGGGCAACATTTCAAGACGCCACCAAGTCCTGATATAGTGAAAATTTCTCTCCCATTGTCTTGGGGGCTCCCCTTTTAGCCATCAAGCAGACTGGTTCCGTCCCTGAGTATCTCGCCATGTGGCAACAAGCCCTGGCTGTTGCCCCTGAAGCAGTGACCAATGGGAACACCATGTTGCTCACTCTCATTATTAATGGGTTAAAACCCCATATTTGCAAGTGGGTTCCCGTTGGTTGCTGCACCTCTATTGACAACTGCTATAAAGCCATTGTAGAGGCCAATAACCAGGCTTTGATGGGCTTCCGCTGCACCAACAATGCTCCACCCCAACCATGTTCTGCACCTAACAATGGCCAAGGTCAAGTAGACTGCCGTCAACCACGTCAGCAGGATAATGGGGCCAAACGCCCCTGTGAGGGGGAGCTCCAGCTAGCGCTGATTGAGGACCAGGGAAAAGCCTGGGGGTTGTAGCAACAAGAGGCCTTACAACCCCAACCGACCTATCCTCTCAGCCCTTGCCTGCAAAGAACTCTCACGACTACAATCTTCACAAGGTTGAAACTCTGGATGTCTTTCAGGTCCATAGCAATGACCCCGTGTTACAAGCCGCCCACTCCTCAAATAAAGTAACACACTTGTCCTATCCCTTCTGTTTCTGTGGGAACATCCACAAGTTACTGGTTGATACCGGGGCCAATCACACCATGGTAGATCAAGTGTTCACTGACTCCCAGCAATTAGATCAAGTACCCAGTAGATTCAAAGCAGTACGTGTAGCTGACTCCCGCAGAGTTGTCATCACTCACAAGACTGCCCTTTTCTGTAAGGATGGGGAACGTCCAGGTTAAGCTCTCTGGGCCAATTATGGCAGGCCTCAGCCACAACGTAATTGCTGGCCTTGATTGGCTCCGGCATAACCGTCCCTATATTGACTGGGATACCTCTGTCATCACCCTCAATAGAAACGGGGTGGGGTTCCAGATCTACCCCATGGAAATGAACAAGCTACTACATGACACTGTGTTTGTCAGAATGACAGAAACAGGCTCATACAATTTCAAGGGGGGAAACTAGACTTTAACCAATGCTCAGTCAAAGTTATCTGTGCAGAACCACCTGCAGTCCCTCCCTTGTCATCATCATCACCACCAGCTCTAGCTGCACTCCTTGAGGAGTACAAGGACGTATTCAATGAAACACTCAAACAACTACCTCTGCCCCGGGAGATCCAGCACACTGTACTGTAAATTCAGAACCTGCACGTAAAAATGTGGGATTGTCAAATCCTTGGTCCAAATTTTGAATCACTTTTTCAGGATGGTTTTTTTAATTAAAACAAATTCTTTGTATTTTTTATTTGAATTTTCAAAAATACGAGAACTTATAGACACTTTGCAAAGTTCAAGTTGAGCTGCATACTTCCTATAGACAAAATGAATTAACTGGAATCAGATTTGAAGTGTTCAAATCCATCAGAAATTTTCATTAAGTTTACTATGTTTTTTGAAATTTCAGGATTGTCAAATCCAAGAACCAAATTTCAAATCACTTTTGAATACCACTAGTAAACTCAGATATTAATTGCGGGAACTGGAATCCAAATTGAATGTACAGTAAGCACACTAGGAAACACCAACCCAAATCAAGAAGCTCCACGGCAACTAAAATCAAATGAAAAATTCAATCTCAATAACCATGTTTAGAAAAAAAAAGTTATTAATCTTTAAAATCATCCAAAACTGGAAAGGATACAATATTATACACTTCAAATTACGGATATAGAAACTCTGCTACTATTCAAGGATGAATCAAGAGAAAATAACTTCCCACAACTAAACCAATAACTCTAAATAAATACATATTTAATCAAAAATATATTTTTTATTTTATTTTTATGGACCATCAATCACATTCCCAACCCGCTCCTGCACCAGCCCGCAGGGCAGCCCGTTCACGAGGGCGTCCCAGAGGGTCTAAGAACAGACCCAGAACCCAACTTGAAGGGAGTCATGCCAATACACAGGCCTCCCAGGGTGTCAGTGCCAGCCAACCACCTCCTGCATCTCAAGCCAGAACTACCAGCTTGAATCCCAGGCAGAAGCCACTTTCAAGGCCTGCTACCAAAGTCTCCTACACCAGGGTCACCAGGAACACTGAGGTTACTTACACCTCCACTGTTTACCCAGTTGTCACTTGTCCCCGCACTCTTGACCCAAGAGTTGCTACTTCCTGCTCCTGCGTCTTTGACACCACCTTTGAGCCATTGGCAGCCACTGTTGAGCCATCTGCACCTGTGATCTATTTCACCATTGACGGCGTCAGCACAACCAAGCGTGATCCCACCTTCTACACAAAGGTCCTTGTCCCCTGTGTCAAGCCTGGTAGCCAGGATGCCATGGTACCTGTCAAGGGCCGGCATCGGTTGATAGATAGTGAGCGTGAAGCTCTCCTCAACTGCTTGAATGGGGGAATGGTGGTTTGGGATATTGCGTCCCAATTTGGTGTCACGGCCAGGTACATTGCCAACATCAACACCAAGTATGGCAATACCGGGCAAATTGCCAAATCCACCAAGGCTAAGCGGCAGCCAAAACTCTTGTAGCCTGTGCACATCAACACAATCAAGCAGTGGGTAGCCAGGGATTGCCACCTGGACACGCTTGCTGTCCAATCAATGCTTGCCACAGAGTTTGAGCTTTCTGTTTCTAAAACCCTTGTTTACATAACAATGGTTGATTTGGGCTTCTCTTGGAAGGTTCTCGGAGTTTTTCCGTACAACAGAAACAGTGAAAAGACCATCAAGGATTGACGCATTTATGCCAAGACATATCTGGCCCTAAAGGAGACCAGGAACGTTCAGTTCTTCTATATTAAAGAAATTTTTGTTTTCCTCCTTGCTTAGGTCTAGGCATGAGTGGGTCAAGAAGGGGTCCACAGATGATATAGCACGTTTTGCAGCTGTCTGTTCCCAGACCTATTCCATGGTCGCGCTTCTTGGTCCTTGCGGGTTGGACCAATACCAAATGATCAAGGGTTCCCACAATAATGGGACTTTTCTTGATTTTCTCTGAGTTGTCAAGGAGTACCTTTGGATAAATTATAGCGGCACAACCAATGTTGTTGTGCTTGATAATGTCAGGCTCCACAAAGTGGATCTGGTTGTGTCCGAGTTCCCCCCCATCAACAAGAATAGCCACTCCTCCAGCCACCGCCTTGCAGACTGCCCAATGAGACTCCTCTTTCTCCCCCCATATTCCCCATTCCTGAATCCAATTGAGGGGTGTTTGGTTGGATAAAGAATAAGGTGAAACAAGGCCTTCTGCAGGATACCGAGGACCTATTCAATATTCTTGAGGTCAGCCAATTTGCGATGCCACCTGATGTGGTGGCAGCTTTTTACAAGCACTTGGAATCCTTCCTCCCTAAAGCCCTGGCCTCCAAGCCAATCAGATAAATGGTCTCTCCGGTTTACTTTGTTTTTGTTTTTATTTATTTTGTTTTTATTAGGTCTCAAAAATTATTATTTATATATAATAATTTGACGTGTGATTGTATTATAGACATATAAGAATACATAGAAAAGGTAAGTAAAATTAACTATACTAGGTATGAAAAATATATTTTTATTATAATGCACTGAATACTTTATTGACTGTTGTGCTACCAAATAAATAAATTAAAAAAGATTGAAATAGAATTTTTTTATTTAAATAATTGTTAATTGTTGTTGGTACTTTGGCTTTTTTACACCACAAATCAGACCTTGCGTGTCATCATATGATCCTTGTTATTTCAGTGCCACTATAGCCACACAACACGGCAACCAATGATTTTTATATAATCCTTATTAATTTGTACTTAGGACGCAGTTCAATTATATTGAATATGTGTATCAAATCATATTACAAGGGAAAGGTAATTCAAGTTGTAAACAATTATTTGTTTAGAACAATAGTGGAGCGGGCCACATGATGCGGATAAATTCAATTCTCCATGTTTATCTTTGTGATAAATGGACCTGTACTTGACAAGTAGTAAATAAAAACATTTTTAATTCTTTTTTATTTGATGTATTGGCAACTATAACTAAAGTCTTTTAATATACTTAGATATATTGATGATTATAATTTACATACTAAAATTTAAAATAAAAATTAAAATATTAATTATAAATCTTAAAAGTTAAATATTTAAGTTTAAATAATCAAAATATAATTTTTTTATTAAATTGTGATTTATGCAATATCAAAATATTTGATATTAAATATGTCAATATTAAAGATTTTAACAGTGAATATTTTAATATCAAAATTTTAATATTAAATATTTCACAATTAAAATTTTACCAGTAAAATTTTAATAGTGAAGTATTTGGTATTAAAATTTTAATATTAAATATTTCACAATTAAAATTTTACCAGTAAAATTTTAATAGTGAAGTATTTGGTATTAAAATTTTAATATTTAAAATAAAAAATAAAAAATAAAATAAAAATTTTAAGTTGCAAGGGAAAATGATTTATTGGGGGAATGCAAATTGCAAGGGGAATGTGTTTATTCCGGGGAATCATACCCCAAAATTAAATTTTCAGCTAATGCATCTAATTGGGACCACATACTCTTCTGTATGTGGTGGATGACTCTGGCGCCAATTGCTAGAGGGGTGGCACTCAACACCCTGGTGGTGGCTGACTGTCATATAAAAGGCAAACAGGTGAGGGAATCCACTAGCAGGTTTTTTTTGGGGGGCACATAGTACTCGTATAGAGTTGCTAACACAAATGAATCATAAAGGACGTGCTTGACTGTCCTGTATCCCCGTGGTGTTTTCTGTCTGTTGAGGGCTACGCGGCATATGTCCATCTGTATAGGTACATCTTCTAATTTTTTCACGTTGGCTTTCAGTATGCAATGGAGCAGGATTCCCAGGTACACCGCGACGTGGACCCTTTGCAAGGTATATTTCTCCAAGAACATGCACAGTTTTTTGAACGTTTGTACTAACCTATTGATATAGGACATTTAGTTGAACTTGAAGAGGTTTCTGGGGGGCACCCAACTTGTATCAGCCCCCCAGGCCTTGGCAAACAATATCAATAAAGGCTTAAGATTATTCACAAGGACTGCATCCCCGACTTTGTTTGATAGAGCTTTAAAAATTTCATTAGATATTGCAGATTTTAAATATTCATTTCCAATTTGAAAGTCAGTTTTTATTAATTTTTTTTGTATTCATTGATATTTGTAAAGGGGAACCTTTGAACGCTTTCATAAATGTATTCATCAAAGTTCAGTTTTATATCCCCGCAAATTTCATTCATTTCTTTGATTGTTGATCCTAGTTTTTATGCTTCCCTTATCCATGGCAAGCACCCTGCGGGTGGTTGATATTCCCTATCTTGAGCTTCACTATTAAAAAACATATTCATATTCTGCTGAACTATTTTATTTATTTGATTTTTATTTATTTGTTTTATAGGGGCTACCAGTGACTGGTAGCCCCCATAAAACCAACTTGGCGTAAAAGCCGCCACTTCCGCGACCTCATCCCCATCCCTGGTGATGACTAAAATAAATATAAGTTAAACATAAAAAAACTTACTGATTGTTTCCCCTGTGGAACCCTCAGCCACAGGCACCATATTGGCAAACTTCATGAGTGTTGGATGCTCTTCATTAATTTTTCTTAGGCTTAATTTTTTCTTATTCTTCTTGCAACTTGTGCTTCCTCTTGATTTTCATTTGATAAAGCTTCTGTATTTCTTGATGCGCTTCTGCTTCTTGCTTATGTTTCATTTTCATCTGTTTCCATTTGGTTGGTTTCCTCTTTGTTGGTGTTAATTTCCTTCTGAATTTCTGTTCCTTCAATTAGTTTTATCTTCTTATTGTTTTCTTTGGCCCCCTGCCATAACTCCCACAAATTGTAGACCGTGTTGTTGAATTCAAGACTTGATAAAATAGTTCCCTGTAGATTAAGTAATTTTTCTTTATTTTTTCATCTATAATATTTCCCAACTTATCCAGGGCATCTTCTTTTGACTGTATCAGTGGCTGGCCCTTGTTACCCAGCTTCCCTGTCACTATTTTCCTGATATTTCTTTCTATCTTGACAACCTTTTGAAGGTGTGCTTCTAATTTGTTGATTAATTTATAGATTGTTGACATATTGTTTGAATTCATTCAAAAAACTGGTTTTTATAGTACTATATTCAGCGCATACATATTTTTCATCATTGTTAATAAATTAAAGAAAATAAACATAAATATTGCATTAAAATATTGCAATTAGACATCAATTCTTGATATTTTGACATTATGTGCATAACTCAATGCATTTTTGTTTAATAAAATCCATTGTAAACTTGGCCTTTTCCACTATAATTCAATGAAATGTACTGTGTTTATATTAGGGCCATTAACACTTAGTACATATATTGAAAATTAGTGCATTTTATAGCCTGTATATTTACCTATTGGTAATAATTCTATAAACTTTTCAGTCAGATTTTGTGAGGTAATAATAATGTAATGTGTTAATAGATTACTGTTTATTGTCATTAATTGGCTGATTTTCTTTGCTGTGGAAATTATGCATTTTCTGATATTTCCGCACTAGTATCCAATTGGTTGGCCTCATATCCAATTGCACAGGCAATAGAAAAGCAAGCCGCCACCCCAACCACATTCAGTCTCAGGGTGGCGGCTTGTTTTTCTATTGCCTGTGCAATTGGATATGAGGCCAACCAATTGGATACTAGTGCGGAAATATCAGAAAATGCATAATTTCCACAGCAAAGAAAATCAGCCAATTAATGACAATAAACAGTAATCTATTAACACATTACATTATTATTACCTCACAAAATCTGACTGAAAAGTTTATAGAATTATTACCAATAGGTAAATATACAGGCTATAAAATGCACTAATTTTCAATATCTGTACTAAGCGTTAATGGCCCTAATATAAACACAGTACATTTCATTAAATTATAGTGGAAAAGGCCAAGTTTACAATGGATTTTATTAAACAAAATGAATTGAGTTATGCACATAATATCAAAATATCAAGAGTTGATGTCTAATTGCAATATTTTAATGTAATATTTATCTTTATTGTCTTTAATTTATTAACAATGATGAAAATATCCATGGAAATAATTATATGTTAACACACAAATTACAAGATTATTTACATATGGGGAATGCTAACAATGTAAAAAGAAAATATTATTAAGTATGAATTGAAAGAGAAAGATCAATTTTAACAAGTTGTCACAAAGAAAAGATTTATTTACTAATCAAAGGACGGGAAGGGAAGGGAGTGGTAGAATGGATGTTGCCTTCATCTGCACCTGTGAAAGGGGCGGCATCAGAGATAGTGGGGAGGGAATGGGTGGTGGCTTGGGAGTCAGGGTTGGAAGGCAGGTGGCTTGATGGGGGGTTGGGGAGGCAGGGTCTTTTGACTGGGAAGGGGCAGCAAGAGCGGTTTGCTTCAATTGCTCAAATTCTTCTTCCGTCACATATACTGGCTTGACAAAACGGATGGAATGGCGTGGGGGGAGACGGGGGTCCTTTCTGGACTTATCACTATCACTTGCATAGAAGATGATGAGATCAAATAAGTCCTGGATGGAAGCGGAAGGGAAAATCTCATACCCCTTATCAATCTGGGTGCATAGTTTGTTGTAGATGGCAGGCTTCAAGCGCCTGAGGGCGGAACCAAAATTATAAAGACATACATCAGCAAGATGCATGCTGGCGTAGTTGATGGGGTAGGACCAGCAGATATGCCCTGCAGCCCTGATTTCTTGGGTAGCCCATTCCTGCTGCTTCATCTCTGCACTCAGTACAGCTGTGTGCACGGTGTTTTGTGTGGCCCACTCCTCCAGCATGGCCTTGAGCTCTGTCTGGTAGGCATACCCATCTGCAGTGTTCAAAATTGCCAAGTAATAATTGACGCCCAATGGGGAAACTGCCAATAAAACCCTGACAAAATGATACAAGATTGGGCCGCACTTGTACACGTCAGATTAGATGCGCTTCTCTCCAAAGTCTTGGATACTGGCTGAGATCTTGGCATATGATAGGAAGATGACGTCATTACAGGCCCTCATTGCCCTTCCTTTGATAAAATTAATAATTGTTGAATTGTAGGGGTTGGTATCCACCAAAATGGGGCCACTGAGAACTTGATTGGACAAGATTCTATCAGCAACCACAACTCTTTGCATCCATGAATTCACCGTTCTTTTGTTGGTGAAGATGCCATGGAGTCCCAACTGGAGACGTACCTGGACCAGGGGCATCCGCGGGTCACATTCTATAATGGCCATCATAAGGGGATGGGCTGTATCACCTTCAGTTGAGGTTTGGGCACCAGTCAGGGTCTTCTTGGTAGGGGGGCCACAGTTGGTGTGGGCTCTCAGGGTGGCAGCCACAGTTGACTTTGCAAACCCCATTATGGCTGCAATTTCCCCGAGGGACATAAGCTTGCCTCACTTTTTGACCATTTTGAGAACAATCTCCAAGGTGATTAATTTTCTTCTGCGTCTTGCAGGCTGATTGGCTGGGGGAGGGATATGTCCATCTTGTGAACTGGTCAATGTCATCTGATTAGCTGTTTTGGGGTTCTGGGCTCTCTGTGTGACCCCATGGCTAAAATGGCTGGTTCCAGATGCCATTGCTGATAAGGGATTTGGGTTGGCAGCTGCCTGTGAATGGTGGGCAAACAGGGCCATGCTGGAAGTTGCAGGGGAAAGAACAGACTCCTGTGTGGCACTTACGGAGGGGCCTGTGGGTTGGGAGTGGCCATAGAGGGAGGCTTCACTATTAGAAGACACAGTGTAACCCTGCACAATTTTGTCAAGGTCAGGGAAAAGCTTGTTGACTTGGTTGCTGTTGAAAGAAGACATAATAAAAATTTTATTATAATTTTAAACTTGAGAAGAGGAATGTATATTTTAGTTAATTTTATTGTTATATATGTCAATTTTGTGAATATTATGATCTAAATTTTAGCCAACCTAAAATGGAATAGGGTGATTTTTGAGAATGCCAATGATTCCTAAAAAAATTTGCACAAATCCACTCTAGATCCTTTGGCATCCTTTTTGAGATGCCCATAAATTATATTTATTTCAAATTCACCTCATTTTTTATTTGAAATTTGGTTCTTGGATTTGACAATCCCGCAATTTCAGATCCATTAATTTTTACATGATGTCTATGATTTGTTTGAAATACAAGAAATCTCAAATCATACATAAGAATCCTGCATTTCTGATTCATGTATCCTGCATTTGTTTGTTGGGTTTTGTCTTTTGTTAGTTGAGTTATCTGCTCAAGAGATTCAAAATTTGCCAATTTAAATAAACCAAAAAAAGTCAAATTAAATAGTTGATTTTATAAAGTATTTTACTTTTCACTCAGCTGAGTTGCCTGCAAAAGTGATTCAAATTTGAACCAAGGATATGACAATCCCGCATTTTTATGTTAAGGTTCTGAATTTACAGTACAACTTCAAGGATTTTTACCTAAAGAACGACCATTATATTGTCTCACACCAAAGGAAGATGAGACTCTCCGCCAGCACCTTGTGGACGCGCTTGATAAGGGCTTCATTTGCCCCTTGCTCTCTCCATACGGAGCGGTGGTCTTCTTTGTAGCTAAGAAGGACAGGTCCCTTTGCCTGGTCACAGACTACCGCGCCCTAAATGAGGTGACAATTAAAAATAAATACCCTCTGTTGCTGATTGACAACCTGTTTGATACACTTGCCAGCGCAAAGGCCTTTAGCAAGATTGATCTCACTGCGGGGTACAACCAGGTCCGCATTGCACCAGGGGATGAGGCAAAAACTGCCTTCCGCACACGCTACGGGTTGTTTGAGTGTTGCGTCATGAACTTTGGAATGACCAACGCTCCCTCCACCTTTGCCATGTTGATGAACAAAGCCTTTGAGGAATTGATTGGAAAGTGTGTGGTGGTGTACCTTGACAACATTATTGTCTTCAGTCAAGATCCAACCACACACCTCCAACACCTCCATGCTGTCCTCAACACCCTTTGAGAAAACCAGCTAAAATTTAAGCCCTCCAAATGTGAGTTTCTTAAGTTGGAGTTGTTATTCCTTGGGAACACCATCTCTGACCAAGGGATAAAGCCCAACCCTGCTAAAATCAAGGCAATCACTAGAATGCTGCCCCCACTGATGTAGGCCAGGTGTGGACATTCTTAGGCATGGTTGCCTATGTACGCAAATTCATCTCCAATTGCAGGGAATTAATTGCACCTCTCACTGAGCTCCTCAATACCAAACAGCGCTTCCATTGGGCCCCTGCCAGAGATCAAGCCTTTGAGACGGAAAGCAAAGGCTCACAACAGCACCAGTACTGCAGTTTCCCAACCAAAACCGCCAGTACAAACTCGAGACTGACACCTCTGACAGGGCCATAGGGGGCGTGCTAAGGGTAGAAACTGATGATGGTGTCTTCCTCCCCATAGTATATGAGTACAGGAAGCTCACTGACTTGGAACAACGTTATCCCATCCATGATAAAGAGCTGGCAGCCATTGTACACTGCTTTTAGAAGTGGTGCTGCTACTTGGAAGGTGTGACCTTCCCACCCTGCGTTCTGATGGACCACAAGTAACTCTAATACTTCAACACACAGTCTCATTTGACACGCCACCAGGCAGGATGGGTTGAGCGTCTATCCCCCTATCAGTTACACATCAAATATAAGTCTGGGAAGGAACTCATCACAGCCAACACCCTTTCACAACTCTATGTAGCATCCATCACTGGGGACGACAGTTTAGACCCAGATTGGCCCATGCTCTACCTGCGCCCTGAGGCGGCCTGCTACAAGGGCCTTAACTTGGTCACCATCTCCAAGCTGAAGGACAACAAAATTCAGTTCACCATTGATGCTGGTAACTTCTGCCACCAGGCAGAGACAGGTGAGAAGGCACCTTACATTCCCACCACACAACAAGGAGACACCATCTTGCACTACCACTGAACCTTGGGTCACATCAGAGGGCGTAACCTCTTTGAGAGTATTAAACAAAAGGTTTGGTGGCCGTGCATGCGTCAAGACACCTTGGACCTCCTCAAGATGTGTGTGTTGTATGAAAAGAATACGTCCAAACCTGCACATCCCAAGTCTTTCCTACCCATCAAGGCCATGGAACCCTTCAAACAGTGGGCTATTGACATTGTGGGGCCGCTTCCTGAAGACAGACTGGGTAAGAAGTATATTATCACTGCCATCAACTACTTCACTTGTTGGCCAGTGGCCTGGGCAATAACCAACCACACTGCCACCACTGTTACCCGCTTTATTGGCAAAGAGATTGTGGCTTGCTTTGGGAGACCCAAGCGTCTCATCACAGATGGCGGGCCCAAACTTGTTGGACACGTCGTGAAGGCATACTGCGTCAAGAACACGCTCCAGTATATAGTCACGACCCCCTACCATCCGCAAGCCAACAGACACATGGAACAATTAAATGGCTCCCTGGTTCAACTGATTGCCAAGCTCTTAAAAGAGCACCCTAATACTGCGTGGACTGAACATCTTCCCACCGCCCTACTGATCCTGCAAGCAAGAATCAACAGGGGCACTGGGTTCAGCCCTAGCACCCTGGCTTTTGGAACACCTGGCAGTCTGACAGGGGTTGAACAGGGAAAGCTACAGTCCAAGGTTTCCAACAAGCCTCCCCTAGCAACAACTCCATCCCTAGACCAATGGTGTGCCAAAGCCCGGGAGATCAAGCACAAGCAGATTGCAGGAGGGACAAAACACCTCAAAGCTAGATACACCCTAGGTGACCCCATCTACACCCTCAATCCCAATTCTGTCAAATTAGAACCCACCCACCTAGGGCCCTTCAAGGTAGCTGCAGTCTATGACAACCACACCTACCAACTTGAGGATGCCCAAGGGAACATCAATAAGCTTCACCATGATTGCTTGCGCCCCTGCCACGCCATCTCCACACAAAGGTTGTTTGCGCAGATCTTCCCTGACCTTCTGCAGACTCCAGTCCTGGTGTCTGACGACAAGCAGGGGGCAAGGGGGGTGTTGCAACCAAGTTTCTAGACTTGCCTGCTAACATATCTTACAATACACAGGGGGCGCTCGATGAGTTGCCCCTTGACGTATCTAACGTTATGGATTAATCTGATGGCAGTATCAAATGGCGGGTACCTCCTTCTAGTTAGGAGTGTTGCCAATTTGACTTGCTGATCCCCGCACAAGTTATTCCTCAGCTCCAAACTCTACATGGAACTCCCCACTATGCCACCCCCTTGTGGCCTTGTGGCTTCCCCATATAGTATATTAATCACAATATTCTACAATAAAAAACACCTTATTCTTATTATTCTGTCCTTTTTTATTAGACTGTTGTCTTTCCTAATTCCAAGTACTGAACTCTCATTGGTTCAGTTGCAACACCAGGATATTTTCCAGGTAGGCGACCACACAGACATCAAGTAGAGAGAAGAGTACCTCACTCATTAGGCTTTGAAAGGCTGCAGGGGCGTTACTCAAACTAAAGGGCATCACAAGGTATTCATAGAGCCCAAAGCAAGTGTGAACTGCAGTCTTTCACTCATGACCTTCAGCAAAATGTATCTTATTATAAGCACTGTGGAGGTCTAGTTTGTAAAACACCTTGGCGTAAGTAAGTGGGTTGGTCAGGGACTCAGCGGATGGTAAGGGGTTTCAGTTCTTAATGATTATGGTGTTCAGTTTGGTGAAGTCCACCACTGGTCTAAGGGTGCTGTCAGCTTTCCCTACAAAAAACATGGGTGATGAGCATGAGGAGTTAGATTGACACATGAACTCTTTGGCTAAATATTTTTCAAGGTACGCTTTCATTGCAATTCCCTGTGCTCGGTTCATGGGATAAAGTTTTCCCCAAGTGGGGGAGGATCCTGGTATCAAGTCAATTCTAAGATAGGAAGGTATTCTCTCAAGGAAAATGGAGCAGAGTTCTTTGCTGAAGGCCTTCTTTAAGTCTTGGATTTCTTCTGGTATGGAGTCTGTTCTTGATCACCCAAAAAAAGTAGAGAGTTCAGGAGAGCCATGAGTTTCTCTGGTACCTGGTGATATGGTCTCTTGAGAGGCAGGGAGGTAGGTTTCCCATGAGAGTAAAGTGTGACTAAATTGGTGTCCCAGTTGAACTGTAACTTGGCTTCCTGACACCAGGGAAATCCCAAGTCTAATGGGAAGGCCAAGTTAGAGAGCGTAGAGGTGGGTAGGTGGTATGAGTTGTTCCCTACCTGAGCGTGGAGGAGTTTGACAAGACGTTCTACTTGGGCAGGGGTACCTTTGGCAAGTCTTATGGAGGCTAGTCCTGAGGTCTCAAACCCTAATGAAGTCAAAATGTCTTGATCAATGAAGTTCCTCATTGCTCCTGTGTCAATCAGTGTGTAGCTGGCTGTAGTGCCAAATTTGTGGTCTAGAAAAATGGGCAAAATAGCATAAGGCTGAGTTGAAGATTTATTGGCATCTGTGGTTAAAAGAAGATGGCATGAGGCAGATTGTACCTTGGAGAGTGCCTGGCAATCCTTGGAGGAATGACCTGATTGCCCACAGTAGAGACACAGTCCTTTGCGGTCTCAACATTGTTTCTCTTTGGGGCCAACTGATAACCTCCCCCAGGTTTAGGAACTAATCCCTTTGGAACCTCAGCAGGGGATGGTAAGTTTTGGGCGGGCGGAGTCTTGGTGTTGTTCCAAGAAGGAAGCTGTTTTACCTTGGAGGACTATTTCAAAACCTCTTTGGTAAGATCAGAAAACTTGTCAGGTAATGCATGATGGGCCAGGAATTTCTTGAGCTCAGGAGACAGTTTCTTCTGGAAGAAGTAGCAAGCTTCAGTATCAGTAATCCCAATTTCTTCCTTAAGGCAAGAGAATTCTTCAATATAGTCCTTGGTGGTCATTATGCCTTGATATAAGGTCATTATGCGGTCTCTGAGTTCTTCTGTGGTTTGTGCCAGCACTACAGTGGACAACAAGGAGTTGCAGAAGGCAGGGTAGTTGTTTAGTAACTTCTCCCCTTGAAGGGTGGCTTTGGCATACCAGACGTGAGCCTTGCCTGTGAGCTTTTTGGCCATGTGGTGCACCTTCTGTGTGTCAGTCTGAAGTTGTTCAGGAGATGTTTGAAACAGTGATTGTGAGAAAGCCAGGAGCATAAGAATCTTGTTTCTTTTGTTGTTGTCAGGGGATACTGCTGAAATCTGGTTCAGTATCACGGTTTGGTTTTGAACCTGTTGAGGTGCAGGTGCGTTGGTGGCAACAGAGGTCTTGGTATGCATGAAGAGATAAACCATATGATAGATGGTGAGGCTGACAATGGCGGTAGTCAAGATGTCCAACAGGCTCTTGATGAGTGTAGTGTATAGCAGGTAACTTGAAGGGTTTGATTCTGAGCTTCTAAGCAAGAAGCCCAAGATGGGTTCCAACAAACTGTCAGGGACCCACTTGGCAGGGGAAAAGTTCCCTAATTGATGGGCCAAGGCCCCTAAGTTAAGCCCTGCTATTACAGAGCCAATGAGTACCGTGATTATGGCAAGATGTCCTAAGTGACCCAAGTAGGCAAATCTTCCAAACATAGAGCTGAAACAACCAATCATATAGTATCCTACCACATATGTTAAGAGGTAGAAGGAGGTGTAAGGTCTAATCAGAGAAGGTTTGGCAAGAGGCGGAGTGAACAAACAACCATACTGGAATTTACGTCCCCAGTGGCCGGAGGGGTATTTAAACCATCCATGTGCTAGGGATTCCTTTTGATGCGTGTCATCTGGAGAGGAGTTGTACCAGTCAGTAGTGGGTGTTGGGTTTTCCAAGGTTAACACCAAAGACAGGAAGGAAGCTAGAAACCAGAACAGGAATAGTTTTCTCTCATGGCTTCAAAAATAAAGTATCATAAGGTAATAGATTGGCAGGTATAGAATAAAGTCTTTATTATTGGAACAACTACGTGTGATAAAGTTTGTACACTTAAATAGCCTTAAAAATAGAGACTGGGCAATTTAAGTGGATATTGGGGGAGATGAGAGGGATTCACCAATGATGTTCAAGAAATTCATGGTTAAAATTAATACCTGTGTTAGATGGGCATTAATTTTGGGCTGGAGCTGTAATATAATCATAAATTTAAGAGGAACAGAAGCAAGACAAGCCACAAGTTCCTGGTAATTTAAGCGGTGCTCATATTGAGTATCAATCAATCTTAAGAGCAGAGCCTCAGTTTCATCTTCTGATACTATATCTGAGAGTGTCAGGATGGTCCCAGGCAGCCAATCAGCGGCTGAGCGGTAAGTGACATTAACACTTAATGTACTAACCTTTTTGAACTTGATTTGAAGTGCAAAAGCGAAATTTGATTCAATAGAATGCTTATAAATAGGTACATTAAGCTGACTAGTTGAATTTAGACTAACAATAGGTGTTTCTTGAAGGTTCTGGGTTCAATCCCCGTTCCAATCATCCATAGCAAACAAACTGGTGTCAAAAACTTGGTGTCTGTGTTGTTGTGTCTTTGCTGTCCCATTAATATTGTCAATAAAATTAAGGGAGTCAGGGAAGGAATCCCTGACAAATAACTAATCTACTGTAAATTCAGAACCTGAACGTAAAAATGTGGGATTGTCAAATCCTTGGTCTAAATTTTAAAACACTTTTGCGGGCAACTCAGATGAGTGAAAAATAGAATGTTTAATAAAATCAAACATTTAATTCGACTTTTTTGATTTACTTAAATTGGAAATTTTCAAATCTCTTGAGCAGATAACTCAACTAACAAAAGACAAAACACAGCAAACAAATTTGGGATACATGAATCAGAAATGTGGGATTCTAATGTACAATTTAAGATTTCCTGTATGTCTAACAAATCATAGACATCATGTAAAAATTAACGGATCTGAAATTGCGGGATTGTCAAATCCAATAACCAAATTTCAAATAAAAATGAGGTGAATTTGAAATAAATATAATTTATGGGTGTCTCAAAAAAGATGCTAAAGTATCTAGAGTGTATTTGTACTAATTCTTTTAGGAATCATAGGCATTCTAAAAAATTACCCTATTTCATTTTAGGACAGCTAAAATTTATATGCTTGATTACAGTAGATTTCAGAAAATACTAATAATAAAATAGAATTATATATTAAAATCTATTTTAATTACATTGCATTTTCTTTGGTGTGTTGATAGTTCCTTTGTTTTTGATAATGTGCTTGCATTTAATTGGATAGTTTCACCTCCAGTTGCCTTAGCAATAGGAAATCAAATTGCCTCCCCGAGACCAACTGTGCTTGCAGAGGTGACAAGATTTCCTATTGCCAAGGCAACTGGAGGTGAAACTTTTCAATTAAATGCAAGCACATTATCAGCAACAAATGAACTATCAACACACCAAAGAAAATGCAATGTAATTAAAATAGATTGTAATGTATAATTCTATTTTATTATTAGTATTTTCTGAAATCTACTGTAATCAAGTATCCTTAATATCAATACATGAATACATAGTGTAGTAAAATGATGGTTTATATTTGCCCCCTCTCCTTCTTCCTTCCTCAAAATAAGTTTTGTTGGCCCCTTGGCTACACTGGAGGCCAAAAAACTTTTAAAAAAATTCTGCGTCATCAGGAGGGTAGCTCATAAATCATTATATGGTTTTGTGGTTGCTATAATAGTGATTTAGAGTGCAGAATATTGCATTGTTTCCTGTTTAGACAATTTTACATTTCACTTTATTTCATATTTACACATGGTTGTTGAGATTGAATTTTTCCTTTGATTTTATCCAGAGTGGAGCTTCTTGATTTGGGTTGATTTGTCCTAGTTTCTTACTGTACATTCAATTTGGATTCCAGTTCCCGCAATTAATATCTAAGTTTACTAGTGGCATTCAAAAGTGATTTGAAATTTGGTTCTTTGATTTGACAATCCTGCAATTTCAAAAAACATAGTAAACTTAATGAAAATAGTTGATGGATTTGAGCACTTCAAATCTGATTCCAGTTTATTCATTTTGTCCATTGGAAATATCCAGTTTGACTTGAACTTTGCAAAGTGTCTATGAGTTCCCATATTTTTGAAAATTCAAATAAAAATACAAAGAATTTGTTTTAATTAAAAAAGGCTATCCCACAAAAGTGATTCAAAATTTGGACCAAGAATTTGACAATCCCACATTTTTACGTTCAGGCTCTAAATTTACAGTATTTGTACAGTAGTTTTAAAATCTATAGCAACAAACAAAATGAACTCAAATTTAAACAAAAATAATTCAGATTTAAGCAAAATTAGAATGAACCCAAATCTATTTTAAATCAATATAAATTTATTTATTTTTAATTTTGTTTAAATCTGAGTTCATTTTGTTTAAATCTGGATAGTTTTTGCTTGTTGCTATAGCTTTTTAAAACTACTGTATAGGATGTATTTGAAAATTTGATTAAAGGAGAGTCGGTCATTTTGGAGAGATCTGCCACTCATGCCTCTGCAAAAAATATGAATAAAGGTTTCATCTTTTTGACTAAAAATGCATTGCCTATTTGATTTTATTAAGTTATTGAATATTGTGGCTTTGTGTTTTCTTGTGGAACTTGAAATTGACTTTTTTAGGTTTATTTCATATGAGTTTATAGTTGAAAATTGAAATTTTTCAAGGCATTCAAAGGTATATTTGTCAAAATTCATGTTGACATTTATTTGGATATCCATAATTCCTTTGAAATTAATACTTGTGCCTACTTCATAGGCTTCTCTGACCCAAGTTGAACTTCCTTCTGGCGCTTTGAATTCCCTATTCATTGCTTCTTTTGTTGCATATTGATTGATGTTATTTTGAGCTATTTTACAGTAGTTTTAAAAGCTATGGCAACAAGCAAAATGAACTCAGATTTAAACAAAATCATTTCAGATTTAAACAAAATCCAAGTTGCACGAGATTCAGGATTCAAATAATTTAAATATTATCAGTTAATAAATGAAATGTCAAACCAAAAACAAAATTTCACTCGCCCATCATAAGGAATTATATCAAACATCAAGTGGTGTAGTTCAACCCAAAAACAAAATGAACTGACACAACAAGTGAAATGGATGGATGCTATTCCGGAGTAAATTCTAATCCAATCAGGATTCATATTAGACACCGACAGAAGGACCAAAATGAAACAAAATCTGAGTAATCTAGAAGCGAGATTACACAAACACAAAACATAATGAACTCACACAAGATGTGTAGTATGAGCAGCCTAAAATAGAAAAATAACAGTATAACAGCCAATCAACAGCTATCCAATTTAGGAACAGAGGCATTTTATCCATTTTCATGGCTCCAGATGTATATGGAATGGTTTTGAGAACCTTCTGAATATGGACTTGAGATTGCAATAAAAATAATTCATTAAATTTTAAAATTTCTACTTTTAGTGATTTTATCCTAAACTTTTTACAATGGTTTTCAATGGCAACATCTTCAACTGCGCCAGCAGCCAAGCCAGCTTCAATGGAGGCAAGGCTCAGAACGTGGAGGCACCCGTTTATACCCAAGCCTTTGAAGCGGGTAACAAGGAAGCTGACCTGTCACTGTCCCCCTACTCATATGGCTTTGACTTGTTTGAGAGTCACTTTGCGTCTAGTGCTGCCCCCGCTCCCATCCCCACCCCCGCACAAGCTGCCCATCAACCAACCAATCAGGATGGCAACCTCAATTTGGAATAACTTCCCGTCATTGCCCAACCTGCCCCTCCCTCAGCCAATCAGGCTTCATCTCCCCCCGCCCAGCGCCCCAAGCAACAAACCATCACTGCCCAAATTCTTCAGGAAATTGTGGCACTCAACCTGCAGGGTCTGTCCTGGGATCAGATTGCTGACCAATTGCAATTTACCCGAGCTACTGTCATGCAGGAATTCAACAGCATGATGAACAGGGGGAATTGGATTGGGGCAGCCAAGAAGCCCAAGAAGGCCCAAGAGTCCCAGATAACTGAGGCATACCCAATAATGCTTGACCTCCTCCAGCGGGACCCCAAGCTTCCCTTGACCCAGGTCCGGAAGCAACTTGCTCACCATGGCATTTGGGTGTCTGAGCGCATGGTGCAGCTCTGGATGTACGGTAAGGTGGCTTCTGTATGGGTTCTTACCAATTTTGCCAGCAACCAATGGGATGGCGCTGAGGATTCCCTGTATGATCCCACCATTGAATCCACCCTGGTCCGTTGCTTGACTAGTCTGTCAGATGATGTCATTTTCATCTCCTACTACAAGCTATTGTTAGCTTTTGATGACTTTGGTGAGCAAGCAAGAGCCACCACTTAAAAAGGAAGGAAGAAGGTCAAGAAGGGGACGTTTATTGGTGCATTTCTGGCTGTGTTGGCCAAGGGTTTTGTCTATTATCAGACAACCCCTGATTTTGTCAATGGGTACTCTTACGGCCACATCCTCAGTGGATTACTTGACTCCTGGGATGGCTCAAATTCCAAGTACTGAGTTTTCTTGAGCCACCAGATGGAGGGTGTTTCACCACCCTTGCAGCCATCCAGCAACAGGGGCACCAGGCCTCTGTGTACCCTGCCGGCCATGCAGACATCCATCTGGCTGATGTCGTCTTCTTTAACATTGGAGATACACTATGGGAGCACCACCCTCAGGCTTTCAACGACCTCTATCTTGGGGTCCTTGATCACAATTTTCTCTTTGATTGTCAAATGGTGGCTGACTTGTTTGCACAAATGGTTTTCCATGTGAACATGGGCAGCCAATCACGTAAAGATAAGCGCCTTCCACATCGGGCAACTGTCACTTACCAGCCCATCCAGCCAATGACTGACGAGGAGTACAACGAGCGGTATATGGCAGCCATCACGCGCAATCCTCCTGCCTCCACCCCCACCACCAACACCCCTAACCCGCAATCCCAACCCATCCAATCCCAGACCCCCCAGGCTAGCACTGCCTCTACGTCTTCCTTCCCGCATTATTCTGCCTCCTAGGCATCACTCCCCCCGCCTCAATAAACCCCCTGTTGCCAAACATTTTATATTTATATTATCTTTTTTTGAATTTCAATTGTTCATGTGCTCTTTGTTAATAGTTGGTTTTATTCTTTATTTTCAGCTTATTTCTATAAAATCATATATTTACTATGGTGTGTATCTAGATCCAGACCATAGTTATTTTAGCATCAAACCATAGCCCCGTGTGAAAACATTAACAACAATTTGGTGATCAGCTAAAATTGAATTAGAAAATTATAGTGTTAACTGTTTTTAGATAAAGTTGTTACTGATCCAAATTTAAAACCTTAATGATAAACTTTAAGCCAATCAGGAGCCAAGTGATAAATTGATTGTTGTGACATAAAGGGTCATTCAATAATTCTTTGATGCATGTGCGCTAATTAATATGATTGGCTGGATGTTTTGCCATTGTACACCATTGCCGCTGTGGCGAGTTGCTGATGGACTAGTGCCCAATCAGCCGCTGAGTTAACACTAGTCCATCTACAACTTGCCACAGCAGCAATGGCGTACAATGGCAAAACATCCAGCCAATCATATTAATTAGCGCACATGCATCAAAGAATTATTGAATGACCCTTTATGTCACAACAATCACTTTATCACTCGGCTCCTGATTGGCTTAAAGTTTATCATTAAGGTTTTAAATTTGGATCAGTAACAACTTTATCTAAAAACAGTTAACACTATAATTTTCTAATTCAATTTTAGCTGATCACCAAATTGTTGTTAATGTTTTCACACAGGGCTGTGTCAAGCGCCAAAAATAATATGGTAACCAGGGAAACAATGTCACACAAAGCAAATGACACATTGAGATGTATGTAAAACATATACAAAATGGGTAAAAAGATGGGATAATGTAGCAAATGGGAAAATAAAAAGGAATAAACAAAGAGGCAATCATATCAAATAATACAGAATTTATTGGGGCAAGAGCTATAAAAACATATGAAAAGGTTAGTAAAAAATCAATGAGCAAATTGGAAAAAATTCTAAAAGACCTTGACTTGGCAATTGCCAAAATCAAAGAAATTGACCGCAAGGTCAAGGAAAAGATGAAGTCTGCCGTCCTTGAAGGGGACAAAATCAAAAAGGTGTCCACCAAGTCACTCATGACCAAAATACCGGACACACCTGAAAAGACAATAGAGCGCCTACTTAATATACAAAAAACAGTGGTTGAGGGGCTCCAGTTCAAGTCCTTTGCACCCTCTGCGCCATCTGTCTGAACGGATGACCCTGAGATGTAAGCACATCTCAAACCCGCCAAGAGGGCCCGCAAGGAGGACACTGAGACGCCTGCACAGCTGCTTGCGCCAAGGATGGCAAAGCCTGCCAAAGCCACCAGCAAAGAAGAAACCCAAGAAGGTACCTAAGAAAATAAATTTAATAAAAATTCATAAATACTTACCTTTTTTTTAGAAGAAGTTGATGGCAAACTCCGCCGGGTCCTGGTTTCTTTTGTTCCCCCCATGTTCTACTCAAATTTTACCACTCACGTGGCAAAGCAGCTTTTCCTGTCCCCCCCTGTCTTGCAGAAGCTCAAAGATAGGATACACGGTGCATTCCCAATGTCCAGGGAGGCATTGGCTGGGCTAACATATGAAGAGGGGGCATCCGAGTGGGAAGTTACTGCCTACAAGGATGCTCAACTGATCTGCCTGGACCCGGTTAACCTCAGTGGATTTTACTGTGTAAACTCCATTGAGCTTATTTGGGACGTCCTGGCAACGCTCCCATTCAAGAATATACCGGAGATGGGCCGGGCCCCTGCAGCTGCTTGCTTCTGCTTCCCAGTGGAGCACACCCTGTCCTACTTGCTGGAGAACTTTGGGCGCACGGTAGAAAAACTGGCTGTTGCAGATGCATCAGCTGTGAAGAAGACTAAAATCCTCCTGGCGGACTTCAGGCTGGCCTGGAGTGCCAACAAGACGGGGGTCCCAGAAGCTATGGATCTTACCTTTGGAAAAACAAACCACGAGAAAAAAATAAGCGCAGTATACAATAAGCTGTGTGAGTTTACGGAAGCCTTTGCTGGGCAAAGGCTTCACTTGGTGGTTTACCTGGGGTTCCTGTTTTACTTTGGAATGAGCGCCAGCGTGAAGGACCTGGATGGGGTCCTTATGGGGATCAACAAGGCCCAACTTGCTCTCAACAGGAAAAAAGTCCCCCCAGGTTACAACTCAGTTGACCATGTTATCCAGGACGCCCTGGTCCTGGCAGGAATCTATGGGTTTATGGCCCCGCCTGAGAAGCTGGTGCTTCACTCCCACCTCACCATCCTCCCTTTTACCAGCAGGCAAGAATATTTTAACCAGGGTGTATCCACCGTCCACAGTGTGGCAGTGGAGGTTGTGCGCCACCTCCATCATGGGGTGGGTACATACCGCCAAACTCACTATAGGTGATCTTAATAAATTCTCTCTTCTAAATAATTCCATTGTAATTTATAATATTTTTATTATAATAAATTTTTCTAATTCTTATTTTAGCAAACAAGATCTGCAGAATACATTCCAGAGAAGTTCTTAATAAAAGTATAATAATATATTTCAATAAAATCTACTTCTTATTTGGACACATTACATTAACTTTTTTTGATTATTATATTTATTTTCCAAATGTGATATTAATGCGTTTGTGTAATCCAGTATCAAGCAAATGGGATACCCTTAGATGGCATAATAAAATAATATACAATAAAATAAATAAATTACTTACATCTACTGATGGATCTTCTGAATGTGATTGTGGGCTTAGAAACATCTAAATATAAAATGATTTTTAATAAATCTTGAATAGTAAATTAGAGAATATAAAAAAGTCAGAAAAGCTAAGCCTTTAATTGATTGGCTGGTTTGCAAGGCACACAGGGATAAACAAATCAGTGTGGCCATAGAATTTGGCCACGGTCTCAGCTGGGAGGGTATGGATCCCGGCCTGCAGCAAATCAAAAAGGTCCTCTGTCCCAGTTGGGGTTCCTCACTTGACAGCTCGCTTGAGCCACCCAAAGACTTCCTCAATTGGATTTAGGAAGGGTGAATAGGCGGGGAGGAAGAGAAGGCAGATATTTGCCGTGGCCAATTGCTGGGGGCCCACTGCAATGCTCGTGTCAATTGATGGAAATTCTTCAAGAATATCCGCCACCTTGTGGAAACCAACGTTGTCCAGCATAATTACATTGGTGAAGCCCGGGCTTGTGCGCCTCAGGTGCTCCTGGACCAATCGGAGGAATGATAGGAATGTCCGGCTATTGTGAGATCCCAATATCATTTGGTAGAGCTCAACCCCCTTTGGACCAAGGAGAGCCACCATCAAATATGCTGTGGCACAGACTGCAGTACGCCAAGCCATCCCGTCATTGGAGCCTCTGGGGACATACCCATACTCATTGTGCATTGACGAGGCAAATGCTGATTTGTTGATGTAGTAAAATTTGACCGTCCCCTTGGCTTTTAGGGAAGTTTACGCCTCTGCGTATTTTTCTGGGTCTCAATATTGGCTGGGCTGTTCCAATTGTATAGGGATATCCCGAGTTTTTTCCAGGAAAATCACATTCCCTTGACCAAATGATAATAGAAGGAAATTGAGGCCTCAACCCCAAAAGCAGACTTGATCATGGCCTGTATATTTGCCAGTTCAAGATGGCAATCTTGGGTTATCCACTGGTGGATTTCCCATTTGTGCTCCTTTGTGAGCATGGTCAACATGCGCAAGGATTTCTCCGTAGCAAGGACTTGACCCGTGTTGAGGAACTTGTTGAAGGTCTTTGAGGCGTACTTGGGATCCACCCCAACAATGGCTGTGGCCGCCTTGTAATTGCCTGATTCACACATTAGATTAAGCAGGATGATGCGTTGGATGTCAGGGATGCGCTTCTGAGCGGGCTTTTTAGTGGTGGGGATTGACTCATCAGCATTGGGCAAGGCACAGGGCATAGGCACCTTGTTGTAGAAGGCTGCAACTTTCTTGCACACCAGTTGTCCCTCATCGGTTTAAAAGAACTTGGGCTCCTTGTTGTCCTCCTGATTGCCATCGCTTATGTATGGCTCATAGCTAGTATCAAGTACAGGCTTCACCTTCTCCAGCATGGCTGATGGGACTGACTCTTGCCGGTACACAGCGTCAAACACATACAAAGTAAGTTCTACCTCCTTGTTTCTAACCATTTTGGTAGTGGTGACCTTGGTGGGCTTCCGGGTCAGCTTGGGGACCCAAGGGTTTATGCTCCACACCCTAGCAGCTTGTGCTCCTTGAACCAGCTGTTTCAGTGCAGAGTCACTATGGAACTCTCCTCTTCTGCCTCCCTCCTGAGTAGGCACTTGTGTTGTACTGAGTCTATTCTTTGACCCGCGGGGGCAACTGCAACCGCGGCACACAACAAGTGCATTGGTACTCTGGTGTTGTGTTCCTTCCATTTTAAAATTTAATAAAATACTAAATAAATTTTAATTAAGTTACTCCCTAATTTTAATTTTTGCTTTTATCTGAATATGGATACTTAATTAGAGGTTTTCCCACCTAATATCCCAACTATAGATTTTTTATTTCTTAATTAGTTGTTTCTGGTTTACAACGCCTATTTTTGAATACCCAAAATAATTCCCACCCTTTTTCCCGGATTTTATGCCAAATATAAGCACCCAACACAATATTTTTAAAATTTATGTTTCAGATTTTGTGTCTTATTTTAGATGCCTTGGTATCATTCTTGGTTACAATTCATTGAACAAACTGTGTGAGTGATTTTGTTTGTGGTTTGAGTTCCTATTGTGTTTCATTTTTGGATTGAGTTTTGACGCATCATGTGTGGGTGTATTTCATCACCGATTCACATAGTAAAAATATGTACACCAAAATCCAACTCACACCATTTTTTTTGTGAATCCATGTATTTCGGATTTCATTTTGAATGGTTTCACGTTGCGCGTGAGTACTTTGTTGCTGTGTTAACCCATTTTGCCTATTAGCGCCAAAAATCCCTGTTAACGGAGTGTATATTTTAACCTGCTAGTTGAATTTTGTTTAAATCTGAGTTCATTTTGCTTGTTGCCATAGCTTTTAAAACTACTTTATCAATTCAATTTTTATTTATTTGCTTTCCAGGGGCTACCAGTGATTGGTAACCTGCATAAAACCAACTGGGTGTGAAGGCCACCACTTCAACGCCCTTGTCCCCATTCCTAGTATAACTAAAGTAAATATAAATAAAACATAAAAAACTTACTGATTGTTTCCCCTGTGTCCCCCTCAGCCACAGGTGCTCCTTCAACAAACTTCATGAGTGTTGGCTGCTCTTCATTTGTTTTTCTGGGCTTGATCTTCCTTATTTTCTGTACTACTTGTGTTTCCTCTTGAGTCTCATTTGTTGAATTTTCATTGTTTCTTGAGGCGCTTCTGCTTCTTGATTGTGCTTCGTTTTCATCTGTTTCCATTTTATTAGTTTCCTCTTCATTAGTGTTTATTTCCTTTGAGATTTCAGTTCCTTCAATCAGTTTGATTTTATTGTTGGTTTCTTTGGTCCTGTTGTAACTAGGCTGTTTTAGCAGAGTTACAAGGGGGAAATATTTGAAAACTAGATGATATTCTTTATTGGGGGCTAAGTATTATATAGTCATCGTGAATAGTGGATAATAGGAACATGATTGTGCTGATCACAGGGTGTGATGATGAAGGGGGTGGCTTGATCCTTGTAATGAGTCAAGTGCCAAAACAAGTTACCCACCAGGGAGGATCAGCTTCTGTTCTTGTTATTGTATTTGGAAATCCAACTCACCTTCCTAACTTGGCTTTGAGTGACTGAATAATTGGATTGTGGGTCACAAACCCGCTTACTCGGAACCTTGCTGGCATGTCAAGCCTGCTGTTTCAACACTAGTATATGATCAGCGTGCCCAGTCTACTATTTAAGTAGAATCATTTCTCCTAATAAAGATAGGTTTATCCACATTTGTACTGGTTTATTAATCTTCAAGCTTTTTCTTCCTTTTTGCCAAAAAGAACTCTTCTTTGTGTTTTCTAGGAAATTAAGGGATGCTCTGTAGATTTGTCCTGAAGGCCAACCCAAGGATAGCTTCAAACCTCAAACCTTTTGTGATAAAGATTTCCCACTGTGTTATCTTGGATGTTGTCCCTAAGAGTGAACAACAAATTTCTTACCAATCAAGGTCTGTTTCTACTTATTTTGTAGATTTTACCAAAATAAATTACATTTATGATTAATAAAATTAAAATAATTAAAAAAGTATTTCATATAAAATTATCAGGCTATGTTGACTATAACGTTTAATCAAATACCAGTGGTATAACTCAAGGATTTTGTATTTTGGCTGGAAAGATATTCAGTATAGCCTATGTTGCGGGAAAGAGAAGCAGTAGTTTTCTCTGATAAGATCTTATTATGCTTCTTATCCTTGGCAATAGTCACAGAAACTTTAATCCCGGGGTAGCGCTCAAGTAATCCCTTTAAAGTCTCTAAAGATTCTCTGTTGTCTTCTACTGACACCTCAAGGTGATGGATTTTACCTGCGTACTTACTAATGGCTTTTTGAACTTCAGACCATTTATTCACAGACAAAAGCAAGGAAACCAACTTTTTTTGGTGTTGTAACTTCAAAAGACGATCAACCTTATCTTCATTTAGACTTCTGATGTTAAACTCAAAGCCATCGTAAAACTTATAGTCAGGATGCTCATAGAATAATATGAGATTATCAACCACTGTTGATGCAAGTTTAAGCTGCACTTCTGTAGAAATAGGAAACTCATTACGCAAGTCTATCTTTCTGAAGATATTTGCTCTTGACATCGCCTTACAGTCTACTACTTCACTTTCATCTTTTAGAAGGGATTTGATATTAATTTTAAATACTCTGGCAGGATTAACGGCAAAGACTGTGGCGTTGATGCTGCAAAGATCCTTAACTGATTCTACATCGAACTTAAACTCTTGTCCACTCACAAGGGCTGCAAAGAAGAAGGAAACAATGTACTTCATTTGATTTTGAAATATTCCCATTTCCCAGCCCAACTTTTATACCCTTCATAACTAGTTTAATCTGCTTAGTCAAGGGTCCCATACTTTTAAGTTTTGATTTTTAATTAATTAAAAATATCACGCAATACTATTCTGCTATGTGCATAAGTAATATATTATAATTTCTATTTGAAACACTGATAAACAAATATATTTAAAGTTTTAAGATCAGCCAAGCACGTGTAAAAATAGACTCGTTTTATAATGTATTGAAGTAACCATATTTGCAAGGTGTGGATTCTGCAACTTCATGCAGACATGAAGTCATTTCTAACTACGGACCAATCAGATCCAAGAGCATCTGTAATTTTAACGTAGGGCCCAGTGATATGCCATTGATTTTTATAAAAATACTTAATTATAATTCATTATCAGCTCCTTTTCAAAGTGTTGTGACATGCTTGATGCAACAAGCATCTAAAAGCACTGCAATATATCACAACAAAGGTAATCAATTATCAACTTTATGCCACAATTAAGTGGAACCGACACCACAGTTTATGCCCTGATTCTAATTTCCGATGTCGACTAAAAAAGGTCACATCCTTCACGAATAAATACTACCTTTTTGAATTTCAGATTTCTTTAATACTTTGAAGTTTATTTGGAACATTACAACCCACTACACTCGACAATCGATCAAAGAAGTAAATACCTGTTCAAAGGTATTTTAGTGTGGATTCTGCAACTTCACGCAGATATGAAGTCATCTCCAACATTGTATCCAATCATATACAAAAGCATCTGTAATTTTAATGTAGGACCCATGATATGCAATTATACTTTTATAATAAAAACTAATTTAAAATCCATTATCAGCTCCTTTTCAAAGTGTGGATTCTGCAACTTCGTGCAGCCATAAAGTCATTTCCAACTACGGACCAATCAGATCCAAGAGCATCTGTAATTCAATTTATGATATCATGATATGCTATTAATATATATAAAAGTGAGTCTGTCTGTCTGTCTGTAATGTCGCCTCGAGTGGGCTCAAGCCGTAAGGGATTCGACTGAATTGATTTCTACTTAAATTTCATTTTAAAAGTTGATTGTCAAGCCACAAGCTCAATTTGGCTCATCCTTACATTCAATCCCTTACATGTATCTTTGAAAGTACACAGATTGAATTTAGTGGAGTGTGGCCTAAATCATGTTGAACTGAAATATAAGCCGCTCAAACTTTAATAAAGTTGTATTTAATTACTTGAATTTTAAATTAGTGGCTAATACCATTCAACCATATCAAAGTGGCTTATCTGTATAGATTACCCGACTCTAGAATGGGTGTATTAAAATTAGAAAAGAAGCAGCCATTGTTTGAGATCCTTTTATATGATTGGATGGTTATGCACTATGCTGAGGATTGAATTGACAACGAAAAGAGAGGTTGGTCAATTTAAAGCAATACAGTTTGAATTATAATATAAATATTAGTTTAAAGAAGGAGATGGTTGGCTTGGACATTTCAAAATTCTTATTCTTCAAGTGAAATAATAGAATATTCCAATTCGATGCCACCTGATCCAAGTGGCTGCATACTGTTCAGAGTAGACCTTGCTTGACACAGCTTCATCCCAAAAGAACATCAGTGGAGTAAAAATACTATGATAAAATTATGATTCAATATAATGATTTTCATGAAATTCAGAGGATGTAGATCAATTTTTCAGATGATTCCAATCAAAATGGTACCAAACATGATAGCTCTAGCTGCTCTAGATGCTGAGATATATAGTTAAGTGCTGGAATCGGGTTCGCGTCATAATCAAAGGCTCGGGCTCGATTTGATATTATCTAAATTTACTTTTAATACACACTACAAAAACTAAAATCAATGTATCTCAGTGAATACTAAGTTGATTTTGATGTCCAATAGCTTATTTAAAAGCTGCAGATCAGCTCTACATTTTGAAGGGTTAAAAACTCAAATACTAAAATAATTAGTTTAGCCTTACTAAACTTAATAGTGATACTATACTTATTTAGATTTAGTTTTTATTTATACTTGAAATATACAATTTTAATTTTAAATTTAAATAAATATAATTGAAACTACATTTTAATAAAGCAATTAAATAAATTTTAACTAAACACGTGATAAATACTCCAAACCTAAAAACACAATAAAATATATTTAATTGATTTATTAAATTCAACTTTAATTCTGTCCTTGGACGGGGCAACCACCTAGTTAACTAAGATTCATAAGTGATTTACATAGTGTTTTTCTAGTTTAATGCTGACTGTCAATATGTTGACGTCAAAATCAAAGCGTTTTTTATGCTGACAAACTAAATTAAATATTTTTGACTATTGTGACCACCAGAATGTTGAATTTTTATTTAAACATGGTTTTTTCTATTCTTTACTAATAAACTAGCTCTGAAATTACTTTCCATACTTCTATAAACTATTTTAATTCATAATAAAAAATAAAACAAGTGGTTATTATTTAATTTTATTCATGTTTCACATGATTATTCTTACTTTATGAACTATACTCTAATTATTGTAGGACAGATCTTCCAAGAAGC